>JAJGRW010000097.1:0-30374 GCA_025461045.1 Carex parvula | reverse complement strand
AAAGACTAGCCGAGCAAGTGTCGACGAATTAGTTAATATTTTCTGAGACAGATACGAGTTTGGATTAGATTATTTATTTATATTTTAAAATGTGACACATAATCATAATTAACATTTCAGCAACGAAAGGGTTGATTAAATTTAAAAACAAAAAAAACAAAAATATCAAAGACTTAATTGAACTAGATCGAATAATTTAGAGACTAAAATTAAACCTTTCTGAGTGAGTCTATGGTACTATGCACAGCACGGATTAGTCCGTACTATGGAGTCATATTTTATTTTGAAAATTCTAATGGTTGATCCGAACCATTCAACGTGATCTCCACATGAATGTGTACTTGCAGACTAAATTTTATATTTTTTGAATTTTTTTTTGAATTTTTTTACTATATTTTAAGATAGGTAGAAAATCACTTGATCGGAAAATTCTGGACCATCTCAAAAAAGTGATTTTCTATCTAGAAAATAGTAAAAAAAATTCTAAAAAATAAAAAATTAGCCAACAAGTATATTCTCATATGGAAATAATGTTGAACGGTTCGGATCGACTGTTAGAATTTTGAAAATAAAAATATTGATCGTAGTACGGACTACTCCGTGCTATGCATAGTACCATAGACTCACTCAACCTTTCTCTAAAAAAGGAAAACCAAAAGCGAACCTTGAGGAGCTAGACGAGAAATGGAATTGAACTAATTCTTTGACCATTTGTCTAATTTACTCTTTTTAGTTAAAAAAAATAGAAAATACGGTTACCATTCAAGTTCAGTTGATAAGATGAGGAAACAAGAGGACACTATATAAATATAATACTGTCTAGCATGCATGTACAGTTCTATATATACATTGAAGTTTTATACTTCATACATGCTTAGATGATACTTAAGAATGACACATAATTGATAATTCATTGGCAAGCAAACATGCATCATTTAGTTTATTCACTTACAAGGAAACTCGGCCGACATTTTTATTAATATCAAAAGTTAATTACAAATTGATTGTCTAAAAAAAAAAAAAGTAATTACAAACTAATAAGTTACCCATGAAACTGACTTTTTTTAAAAATGTCCAAATCGGCCACGAAACTGGTTGGTTTTCTCTCCCCAGAAACTGGCATTTTATGTCGGACTTTCCTCTTTTTTTTTTTTTTTTAGAGACACTATGAAGAGCAAGATAATGAAATCTAACACTGAAAATTTAATTTTTTTTTTTAAATTATTTGTTAGATTACTTTCTCTGATTTATATTACGTATATGTATACTAAACTCACTAGATTATTTGAAATTGAAATTATGTTGACATTACACTATAGTACAATTATATAGGAAATTCATAACATATAATTATAGGAATTTGGTATATAAAAATAGGAAAACTCAAATTTGACTGTTCTGTAACGCAAATATGTGACTGATATGCGGATGCATTATCAATGAAGTACACAAATCCCATAAATACATGATGTGACAAGAGATTCATTTCCCAACATCTGGATCTCTTTGCTTTCACTCCTAGACATCTCTCCAATTCCACTTCTAACTAACAAAACACCATCCCCACATTCATTGTTTCTATTTCTTCTCTCTGTAGTCTTTTATGTTGCAAGACCTATGGGTACAACCATAATGAAAGATTCGCGAATTATACCTGAATAATTCATTTTTTTTTTGGTGATGACGAACGAATGCAAAATTATCGGTTGACCCGAATTATTCCCGAATAATTCGCGAAATTTTATGAACTTTTCCCGAATTTTCCGAATTATTCGCGAATTTTTCCCAGAACATTTTTTTTTTTTTTTTTTTGCTTCCTTGTAGGACTGAGATCTCTGATCCGGATTAATTCGAATCATTCTCAAATATACCCAAATTATTCCTGAATTACGAATTTTTAACCTCGCCGAACCGAGTCCGAATAATTCATTTGTCACTATGGGTACAACTATCCATCTCTAGGAGACAGAATCAAACACAGTTTGTCACAACAATCAACCGCCACAGGAAATCCTAACTAAAAATCGGTGTTTTGTTAAACTTCCCTCTATATACACACAATCCTTCACGCGTTCTAAAACCATTCCATTTCAACTTCTCCTTGAACCAACTCTTTCTCTTTTCCCTGTTTAATTTCACACAAAACCCTATTTCTCTCTGATTGTGAAGAGATCTACCATGGCTGACAGAGCTCTAGTGCTGCTCCTGTTGTTGGGTCTGACGAGTTTTTGCACGGCGGCGGTGCTCAAAGTCGGAGACGACAAGGGATGGACGATTATGGGCAATGTAAATTACTCTGCTTGGGCTTCTACAAAGAAATTTAAAATTGGAGATGTTATCCGTAAGTTCAATAATCTTTTAGAATTATTAATTTATGTGGAATTCTTTGTTTGTTTGTGAAACATAATTTTTGTTATAATACTTGAAATTTTGTACTTGAATTGTTAATAAAAAGTTGCATGAGGTTTTATTTAATTTTTCTATTTTGAATAATAGAAAAATGTTTGTTCATTCACCAAGCAAAGCAATGTTTTGCAATTTATTATGTATTAATTTAATTAATTGTAAGAGAAACTATTGTTGGATGTCATGATTCCAATAGCACGATGAAACCAAAGTATACAGTGTTCTGATAATGTTAAAAAATGAGAATTAAATCAACAGAATTTTGGGGTTTTTTTTAGGCTTTTGATCAGGCAAAAGGCAAAAAAAACAGGGTCATTATTTAAATTTGACATTATTTTGAACTTGCATTTATGCATAATCTTTAGCATATATAGTACTCTCCTCTAGGATCATATAATATTTTATGAATTTATATATGTTATAAAACATCTTTGATCTCTGTTGTAGTTTTTGAGTACAACAAAGACTACCACAATGTAATGCTGGTAACAAAGAAAGACTACAAGTCTTGCAATGCAACAAAACCTATTGCTACGTACAATTCCGGCAACGACTCAATCACCATAACCCGTGCCGGTCACAATTTTTTCCTGTGCGGTGTACCTGGACACTGCGCTGCAGGCCAGAAGGTCAATATCCGTGTCGAAAAGACGGCCAAGGCTGCCTCTTCTCCTCATTCTGCCCCTGTACCCAGCACCGGTTTCTCTTCTCCGAGTTCTGGTACCAACACAGGAGATGAAACTGGTACGGGTACTACAACAGTTGCGCCTTCTCCTAAACCCTCGAGCAGTTCGAGGTTTGTGCCGGCGTACTTGGGTTTTGGGGTGTCAATATTGGCAATTCTGGCATCTCTGGTTGTGTAATTTGTGGATGTAGTCTTGGATTTGCTATTAGAGAGAGATTGATATTTTGTTATGTTTTGTTATTCTTTTTGTGTCTCTTTGCTTCTTGGATTATTTCTGGGGTGTCTTGATTTTTGAATTACAAAATGGGAATTGTTATTAATGATTCTTTTTGTTGCTTTATTCGAAATTAAGATAGCTTTGTTATAAAGCAACAAATGCAGCCAAACTTAATCTAAGATGATTTTCATGTTAAAAAAATATATTTAAATTAAGGTTCTAAATAGTGATTATAGCGTTATAGCTTTTAAGGTCCGAAAAAGCTATAGTACAGTTATAGCACGCTATTTAGAATAATTATAAAAGAAAAGCGGTTAATAGTGTTATAGCTTTTGAGATCCAAAAAAACTATAGCGCAACTATAGCTAGCTATTTAAAACCCTGATTTAAATTGAGAAATTTGACCCTTATTTTTTTTTTTTAATATGCAAGGCATTTTTTCCTCTAATAACTTGCATTTTTTTAACAGTGAATTCTTTTAGGCTAACATTCATTGACAACTGTAAATAATAATTATAATTTTAAATCTGACACTATCATGTAATCAACGCTACATGCACAATATATATATTAAAAATAATTAAATTAATTATCAGTTTGATCGTTTATCAAATGAAATAATATATATTTTTGACATTTAAATTTGCACGAAATTAATACACAACCAATCTATATAAAAACGACACGTCTATAATTTTTTGGGTAATTATATTTTCCCCCATCTATCCATCCCCCAACTAACTAACTACCTTTTCTAACTATAATTCAAAATTCTAACTACCTAATGGCCCTACAAATTAATTACTCAATTTTCTCCATTTATTTCTTTCCTCTTTCTCCCTCCCTCTCCCACCTCTCCCACTTCTCCCTCTCCACCTCCGCCTCCACCTCCGCCCGCCTCTCCCACCTCTCCCTCTGCGCCTCCGCCCGCCTCTCCCACCTCTCCCTCTCGGCCTCCCTCTCCCACCTCCACCTCCGTCTCTCACCTCCGTCTCCCACCTCCCACCTCCGCCTCCTCTCTCTCCCACCTCCGCCTCCACCGGAGTAGATCCATCACTGTCGACCGCCGGGTCAGATCCGAGTTATTTGCAAAGAACAAAGCTTCATTAATGGTGAATTAGAACAGTGCGTACTAAGTACATATGGATGAATACTTAATGTTTTAGAGATGAATACTTCAACGTTTATGGATGAATACTTAATATCTTAGGCATAAATACTTTAACTTATATGTATGAATACTTGATATCTTATGGATGAATACTTTTTATTTGTTTGGTATGCACATATGTTTGTAATACTCTTGGTACATTAACTATTTACACTTACACGATGAGGATGAATACTTGCTTAATGCGGGATGAATACTTGCATGACGAGGTGTGAATACTTGTGCAACTGACAACTCGAAAGTATGTCATCATGGATCTCATTTGAAAGAGAAAATTGTGTAGAAGACATTCGTGGTTTTAGATTTGCAAAATTTCTCACAGATTGTCAGAAATATTGGATAGATTGAACGGAGAAAAAAAAACCCATCTCTAAAAACGTGTAATACTCTTGGTACATAATTATTTACACTTACACGATGAGGATGAATACTTGCTTAATGCGGGATGAATACTTGCATGACGAGATGTGAATACTTGTGCAACGGACAACTCGAAAGTATGTCATCATGGATCTCATTTGAAAGAGAAAATTGTGTAGAAGACATTCGTGGTTTTAGATTTGCAAAATTTCTCACAGATCGTCAGAAATATTGGTTAGATTGAACGGAGAAAAAAAAACCCATCTCTAAAAATGTGTAAAAGATGAGTGATTGATGTGTCCAAATATGCTTCTATTGCAAAGATGAATACATTTATATAGATGGATGAATGCTAGTTGTGTTACAGATGAATATTTTTTTTGCAAATTTCTAAAATGAGCTGAAGGTAGTTAGAAGTCCCCCACTTAATTAATGCGCTGACGGTTATGCGGTCCCCCACTTAATTAATGCTCTGACAGTTGTGCGGTCTCCCACACATGTTGTTTGTCCCCTACTTTCTTGTTGTAATATATCCAAATATGTTTCTATTGCAAATGTGAATACCTTCATATAGATAGATGAATACTAGTTGTGCTACATATGAATACTTCTGCAAATTTCTAAAATACACTGACAGTTATAAATTCTAACTAACTAACTACCTTAATTAATGCAACTGACGGGGGATGAAACGGGGGATTGTTCACGGGGGAGAGCTAGGCGGACCCTAATTTTTTTTTCTTCTAATTTAAAATTTATTTAGCATAACAACCTTCTAAAATAAGATGGATACCTCTAGCGCGTCCTGGCAAACCGGTAAAGCGAAATGAAAGAGGCACGTAGCCGCTTTACCGAAGAAAGAAAGGCAGTAGTAGTAGCTACTTTAGAAGGCGAATACCAACGTCTTTTTTATATCTAAAGACGGACCAGAAAGAAATCCCCCAACCGACACCCGACCTTAACGTAACCCCAAGCCAAGGCGATAAATCCGATTTATCGACTTGGCTGGTCCTAACCCGTAGCTAAGGTAAAAACGGGAGGCATTGGGTGAAATAAAACTAAAGTTTTACATAATGAGAGCTTACTTGAATAGTGCAAAGAAGTCACTTACTACTCTCTTAGTAAATAGAATAATCAATTATTATACCGATTTGAAAGTGGATGTAATCGGGCGTGTAGTCTCAGTTGGAGATGGGATTGCACGTGTTTATGGATTGAATTTTTTTTTGAAAGTTAGCGACAAAATGTCGCCAACAATATATTAAAATAAGAAAGGGTTATTTACATGTACGTGGGCCCTTATAAAGCCCTTATAATTTTAAGTTTATGGATTGAACTTAAAATTAAACAGTTGTCAATAAATCCTAACACTTCTTTTGAAATGAAATCTACTACTATTACTCCAGAAAATTAGGATAATGTTTTTTATGATGAAAGAATAATGGCAACAATTATCTACAGAGACTATCATCTTTCTATGCTGTCGGAAGTCGGAATTCTCGAACAATTTGCAATATAGGCTATGAACTCGAAGTTTTCTCATTTTCCATCTCTTATCCAATTACTTGTTCATGGTAATATGAATTAGAGTGAGGATACGGTACTATGGATAGCACATTAATCGGTACTATGAAAATATACTCGTTGATCAAATTTTACATTTTTAAAACTTTTTACTATTTTTTTAAATATCCAGAAAAAACACATGAATTAAAAATTCTAGAACATTTAAAAAGAAGTGATTTTCTATCTATTTTAAAAAAAGTAAAAAAAAATCTCAAAAATGTAAAACTAAGTTTGGACCAGTGTAATAAAATGTAGTTTTATGCGACGCATATGCGGCGACGCTGAAATGGATTTAAAAATATTAATAACCCATTAACGGACTCATTAACTGAGTCCTCAGATCCAAAATGTTCAGAACCCACTATTTGAGTTCTGAACCCGGATCCATTAAGATATGCAGCGCTCTCCGGCTTATTTTATAACGCACCAGCGCTTAGGTAATATGTATTTTGAGATTGTGGGACTAATACAGAATGTACAAACCGGACTAAGGGCTGCTGGTTTGGGGTGCTGGGCTTTATAGGACTTTGTAAAGTGGGCTGCGGATTAATACTTCTCTGCTTTGCTGGACTTTGTTAAGTAGTCCTTTGACATTGGTTTGGACATTCATTTTCATATGAAAATAATATTGAACGGTTCATATTAACTATCTGAACTTGAAATGGAAAAATATTAATTCGTACTGCAAACAAATCTGCTCAATACCAAGCCATTTATGGCCACCTAACGATCACAAGGTACCCAGGAAAAGTAAAATTTATCGAAACGGGGCAAAAGCATGTAACTGAGCATCAATACTGCACCAAACAACCACCACAGAACAAATTTATTGATCACATTAAAAGTCTCAAGGATAGTTAAACAAAATCAAGCATGATTTTTCTCAACAAACAAAACAACACAACAGATAACAAATTTGATTCTTCTTAATACTTCTCTTTGCTCCATTTCTCTTTGCTCCTTATTATGTCTCTGTAATTATAGACAAATAGAAAAAACTAAGAAGAGCTTTTTCTTATTCTGAGAATTTCATGTCTTATTTTTGTTTCTAAACTCTCAAGATATTTAGTTATATTATGTGGAATTTTAATAGAAAGGATTTTGTTACAATAAAATAGTACCTTGAAACAAATCTACAGAGGCTTCCTGACAACAAAGAAGTACATTGGTGTGAAGATCTCTTTCCTGGACAAATTTGAACATTAAGAGAAAAGAAAAAAAAACTTATTAAAAATACCGATTTAGTGTTTTCCATATCTAGATTGCTGTTCTCTTATAAAGATGCTCAAACTAATGCCTCAATAATTGAGGCGAGTGGTCAATGACATATAGTGAAATGTTTTCAAGGAGCAGACTGCATATGTGATACTTTTTATTAAGTGAGGCTACAGTACTATGCATAGCGCATAATGGTCCGTACAATGGCTCCATATCTCCATTTTCAAAGTCCAAATGGTCAACCGAAACCGCTCAGCATCATCTCCAAATGAAAATGAACTTAGTGACAAAATTTTATATTTTTTTAGGTAGGTAGAAAATCCCTATATTCAAAGGTCCAGAATCTTTAGATCAAGATTTTCCACTTTTCTAAAAAAATAATAAAAAAATTCTAAAAAATGTAAAATTTGGTCTCCAATTATATTTTCATATAAAGATCATGTTGAACAGTTTGGATCAACTGTTTGGACTTTGAAAACAAAAATATGGGTCCATAGTACAGACCTATGTGCACTTTGCAAAAGTACCACAACCTCACTCATTATTTTAGGTACCATAATAATTTCAATATTGTTTACAGAGTACATAAAATTATTTACTGGAACTATGAAGGATATGTACAGTACAGAATCAAAGTTAAAAGACTTACTTTCCTCCCTCTACAAGGCCCTCCGCTGCTTTCTCTAGAAAGGCTGAGACTCTTTGACTCCCTTCAGGTGCCAGCTTTAAATACTCCAATGTCTTCACCTGTAAACAAAAACAAACCAAAATTAGTTTCAACTCCTTAAAATAACAAGAAAAAAAATTAAAAAATTTCAATATCTGCCAGATTATAATTCGAAGTAAGACAAAATAGATTAAGTGGCTTTGTACCAAAGTGCGAGTACAGAGGCGGCCGATAGCAGTCAAGCGAAAACTAGAAAGAGAAAAGTAGCTTGGATCCAATGGCAAGTACCAAGGCATAGGAGAATCTTCTGCTAGATCCTTCTCCCAAACAACCTTTAACCAAATAAAAAATAATTACATCAAAAATTAGAACACTTTTCATATGATTTATCTTTGTGTGCAATTTAACAGAAAAACCCAAAGCATACACCAAGGACATGGCATGATGCGGGGCAAGCCGCTGAGTATTTTATGGGCCGGGACATCAAAAGGAAGAAGGAAAGCAGGTCGATGAAATCCAGGAAATAAAATTTGTGTTTCTCGAGAACTTTCTATTTTGGCCGGAAATTATTTTTCCACCCTGAAAATAGTGTTTTCGGCCTAAGCAGTAAACTTTCAGTAAAATTCATTTCTCATAAACTTTCTGTTTTGACTGAAAATTGTTTTCTCCGGCCGAAATATATGTTTTCGGCTAAGACATGAAGGGATGCGGATTTCTTATTTGCATTTTCGGTTATTCTGAACCAAGCCATCCCTATAAAGGATGCCTGTATGATCTAAGAATTAAAAAACTTGTATCTCTCTTTTGAGTGTGCTTACAAAAGCGGGTATTCTCGCTACTTGCTGCATCGTGGCAGTTTAAGACTCATGTAAGCCTCAAGAAAATAAGCTCCAAAATGCCATAAAAAGGAACAAGTATAATCTAGTACTCAGTTCTTGCTAGCGGGCTAACCTCAAATCCAGCATCAATGGCAGCTTGAAGGCACTGTTTAGTACTTCTGATATCAGGAAGGCCGTTACCAAGTTCAATCTCAGCCTTTATCCTTTGGTGTACTGGGTTTGTTGCATCATAATGGTCGGTTACGCACCACTCATAGGCTGCAAAGCATTGGCCCGGCTTCAACACACGGTATATCTCCTTGTAGCAACCCACCTACAAACAAAAGTTTAGTTGATATTACACGATACTGTACAATTGTTTTACTATAAAAAACCAAAGTCATTCAAAAATTCAACCAAACTGATCCATTTAAACCGAACCATTTAATACAAAAATTGTCGGTTCAGTTGAAAACCAAATAAACCGGAACCGATGGACAACCCCAATGACTGGAGCAGAAGCACTTCCCTGTGATTATTATTTTTCTTTCTTGCATTCTGGTACACCGGTCATAGAATTTTACATGAGATTCAAATACCTGGCATGATACATTTCAAATGATGCTGGTTCAAGCATGTACCATGCTAGTGGTTAGTGCATAAATTTCTCATTTTATATCATGTTGCCCAAATCAGTTATAAACATTTAGAACTAACATGACACTAAAATTATCACCTTTTGTTCATAAATATCAACATATTTTTAATTCATTTATAACTCACTTAGGGTCAATAAAAACTACTTTCTCAAGCATCTAATTCTCTGGAAAGGATAAAATGCGGGTCTCTCGCAAGCAACCTATTTCTAATTTTTTTCAATAATTTTCAAATCAGGGTCTAGACAAGAACTGTAACATAAGTGCTTTTTAAAATTAAAAAATTGCTTGTGTGCAAAATGGGAGAGATGATAGAAACAATGTTTTTACCGCATCGGGTGCATGGCATGTGGCCTCTATTGCATAAACTGCATCATAGGTGTTGTCATCGAATGGCATGTTCATGAAATCTGCCTGAAAAAGTGAAAAAAAAAAGAACAAATATTTAGAGATGTAAACAACTATATAATTACAAACTTTTGAGCATTGCACTAGACAAATTTTGAAAATTCACTTTGCGAATCTTCATAACAGTATAAAGGAAAAATTATACACAGCAAAACTTGTACCTTAACAAAGTTACAAGTTTGACCCAGCCCAACAGATTTATTCAGTTCCTGTTTCACAATAGATATAAAATTCCAAGTTAACCGATACTTTACAAAGCAAAAAAAAAAAAAAAAAAAGGAAAATGTTTAGTAAAGGAAACATAAAACATACCTTGCCCCTCGAAATTTGGTATTCATTATTGTTCAGTCCAGTAACTGATGCACCACTGCAATAAATTTTAAACTTCAGAAATGTGACAGTAATACAGCAAGAACCGTTATTACGTAAACCATAAACTGGTAAAAGAAACATATAGCAAAATATTGTGGCAAAAAGTAGAAAAAACAGAAGTCAGTCTTAAATAAATAAATAAAAGATTAATTCTGTGTTCCCCCTCTGCTATACTGCATGCGTGTCTAATCAATCATTTAAGATACAGGAACTTATAGTTTTATACCTGAATCTTGCAATCTCTCTAAGTGGGCCTCCAATGCCGCATCCCACATCCAAGGCCTACATATGAAATCATAATAGCAGATCATTGTTTATTTGTTGCCATGGAATCAAAATGAAATTTAAACAGTTAATGTCAACAAGGAATAAATTATATAATTAATATACCTTCATTCCTGATTTTAATCCTAGCTGTAGTGCAAGAAAGTGTTCATGCCTTTTTATGCTCTCACGCAGAGATTCACCTTTCCATCTAACATAAAATCAAAGCATATAAGTTAGCACACTCTACTATGTCACGGGGCTAACAGTACAGCAAAAAAAATTTAAAGCGAAGAAGATTATGAGGTTTTCTTTTATTATTTTGTCATTTTTTCACAAATCATATAGCAGATCTTAATAATTTTCTTAGTACCCAGCTGATGAAAACTAAGAAACTGACATCTATGGTCTTATGTTGCTTTTCCATTCAATTTGGGCTTAAGGAAAGGAGTAAGAAAATTGTCAAAATTTACAGGGGTATAACTTCTCCACAAAAATATAAATGTAGGGTGGTATTTGTACATATCTGAAAATATATCAGTACTAGACTACTAGTAGCATATATGATAAATTGTTAGAATTTTATGGTTTCAATAAAGAGAACATAGTTATGACCTGTGAGCAAAGTGGAAGGATTCACCCCAGCCATACTCATAGAAGCTGGTTGCAAGATCATAATACTTGTTAACCTAACAATTAAAAAAAAAATGAGATAGATATGACTTACCCAAGGATTCAAGTTCCAAGTAAGATTACAGTTATAAAAATAAACCAAGTATATTAAGATTTCGTTGGTTGATTTATCATGGCTACATGTTTGTTAAGAGATGTTTTGTTAACTTTTATCATTAGAAATTAATCTAAATCTCGGTTGACACAGGAGCCAATTACAGCAATTTGATAGCCATTTTAATAAAAAATAAAAAGTCGGAAAAAATCACCATGTCAGCATAGTTGGATTTTCTTGCTTCCTCATCACCTCCATAGCAAGTATGATACTTCTCATATCTAGAAGTACAGTACACAAACTCAGAATTTACTATAACTTCATAATTTCCAGAACAATATTAACTTATCCATGACAACAAAAGTATATATGAAAACAAACTAAAACCCTTATATTAAAACATGTATGCAGAAATTTTACAGTACACAAATCAAAGGTGCATATATTTTATTTTGTGCCTTGATTGGAAACAAATATGTTATTTTCTTTTCTTTTTTTGGTTAAAGGCTAGATTGTCTAAATTAAGTGGTTTGTTCCTTTGATGGGTTCTTTGCAAATAGCAAGAAGAGCACGTGTATTCATGTAAATCAGCAAACAAAGGTTTTTTAACTTTACTAATCTATCAATAAACAAAGAATATCCAAAGACTTGGAGTATATTAAAAGTTGGAATGCAAGTGCTCCCTACAAACTTTACTCTCTCAAAATGTTTTGAAAAAAAAAAAAATCATCACTCAAAAAAAAAAAAAAAATCAAAGATAAGAGAAGAAAATAATTAATTTACTGTTCAGCAGCTGATTTAACGTCGTCCTTAGAAATTTTTCCTCCTAGACCCGAAGCAAGATCCATAGCCCCTGACTTTGACATTGTCTGATTGTTCTGCGCAGATTCCAACAAATCAAATTGTTTATAACAATAAAATAGTCTAATTTCTTAATTTTTTTTATGGGTCAAACAGTCTGTAATAGCAATCAAACAACATGTCAATGGCACCTTTAAACAAATAATGCAGGATTGACAAATAAACCACTGACACTGAGAGTGAACTAAATCGAGGAACAACAGTATCAATGCGGAGATGAAGGTGGACAGCGGGGCACAAGCCACCCCCTCCCCCACCCCCAAACTATATTGTTTGCAATAATTGCAAAGCTCCTTACTTAAACTTAGGATCCTTCTACCATAGCAAGCAATAGGCACTCCATTGTTGCGTTGCTACCATGGTTTGTAAAATCTATCTATCGGCAGCCCACAATCTGATCCGACAGTTGTGCGATTTTCCAAATCGGCTGGAAAAAAGCGTTTCGGATGAGATACGCTTGAATTGGAAGAGACTCGCATTATGTCCGAGTTACGCCGATTCTTCAAAGGCAAATCCGATCGATTGATGATCGGAAGAGATATTTGGCGATAGCGTGAAGTGAATTTCGTTAAATAAGGAGAAAGATGAAAGAGAGAGAGAGCTTACAAGTTACAAGAGAAATGGAGATTGTTGAAATTATGTCTGGGGTTTTGGCTGTGAATCACAGACAAAAGGAAGAGAAAGACAACTGTGGTGTTTTTTGTTATTTAAAGCCCGTAGGCGAAGTGGTGCATGTCCCCTGCAGTACTACGGGGATAACATAAGCTCCCAGCCGAGCAATTGGAAACTTGAGCCAAGGAGTCCACATTGAAATTCGTGCCAGATTAAAGGAACGGTTCAGATATCATTATACCCCATGCGGTACCCGACTGAATCTGAACCGGAACTGTAGTAGGTTGGTTAGGCAGAGAGAGAGAGAGATTGAACCGAGTCGGAGAAAAATACAAAGAGCAGAGGCATGTGGTGGTACAGAGGCACGCTGCTCAGCTCTCCACTGGCACGATTCCTAGATTTTCTGTGGCGTAAACAAATACAAGAAAGCATGTTATATAAACTAAGGACAATCCTTATGGGTAGACTCCAGCGGATCAATCACCGTTTTAAACGCTGATTTGCGAATTAAAAACTCCGTTTGCGAATTATTCGCGAATTCTACAAATTCTACGTATTAATCGCGTTTTGTTCGGAAAAATTCGTCACTTCATCGTTTATCTTTCTAAATTCTAATTTGTTTTCTGACTTTACTGAATTCTCTCCCTCCGTCATTTCTCTTTCCCTCAAAAATCTAGTTTTTGAAATCTACAACTCCACGAGAGATTAACACTATGATCAGAACCCACTATTAATGGAGTTCAATTGATTTCAATTCAATATAATTCAATAGAGATGAATTTCAATTGAACTTTGTTGATCAGAACCAAAATAGAAAAGAATTGAATTCTTCTCCGTTTATTGATTGAAAAGTATACACAATAAAAGAGAAATGATTTCATTTGAATAAATATGACACTTGTACCCTTCTTTTGATTTTTCTTATTTTAACACATATCACTTTGCCAGAAACGTCTTAATTCTTGACCAGTTTGTTGCAAGTACAATAAAATATCTAAGTTCTGTAAAATTATTAACAAGCTGAAATTTTATTTTTTTTGAGAAAAAATGAGGGTTTTGTCCTTCATTTGATTGCAGTTAACATGTAGAAGAGTTTTGTAACTTACATTATAGAAAGGCAAAGCTCAAAACAGTTGAGCATCAAAAAGTGGATTGAAAATGGAAGTAAACACAAATTAAGACATAAGTAAAATGAAACCCAATAGCTCCTTGTTCAGCCGCACATTTTTCAGGTAGGATTTTTTCCGACTGTAAAAAAAATTAAACTATTTATTGGCGTGTTACTGAAAAAAAAATGCTTTGGATTTGTATTATTGATCAAGTCATTTCTAATAAATAAAAAAATTATTGTTGTTCTTCTGGTACATTGAAATTCTAAGGTACTCTATCTATTTTGAATTTTTTTTTGCCATCATTACGAAATGTCAAATATATTTTTTTCAAATATAGATAGAGTATCTTACAATTTGAATGTACTAGAAGGACAACAATAATTTCTTTATTTATCTAGAATTGACTTTTGAATTGGGATCAATAATTCAGATCCAAAGCATTTTTTATTTTTCCAGTAACACGCCAAGAAATAGTTTAATTTTTTTTTTTACAGTCAGGAAAAATCATGTCTAAAAAATATTTCGGAGTCCTTCTAGTGCATCTAAATTATTAGATGTTTTATCTATTTTGTTTGATGTTCACTCTAACATATTCAAATTATTAGTTGTTCTTTATATTGTTGAAAGTTTATAAACAAATCTATAAAAAATTGCCGAAACGTTTGAACTTTTTTGGTTTTTGCGAGGCCACAATGACAAAGAGCGGCCCCAGTCTTTGGGGTCCGCCATTTCACATTGCAGCCCGGGTAAATCTCGAATTCTCACAATCTATGGTCTTTTGTTTTTTTTTTTTGGAGGGGTATATTTAAAAATTTCGGAATCATCTGCAAGTCAAATTTTTTATGTAACTGTTAAAATTATCTATAAAATGGAAAACTAGTTTATAAAATATTTTTTTAAACATTAACTAATAGTTTAAACCCGTTAGTATAATATGATGAGAAAATTGTGAGTGTCTCTATTTCTTGAAAAAAAAGAAGACAAAATATGGTATTTATTTTTCACTTGAGAGTAGGTCCGATGGACATCGGACCTACTCTGGTTAGATGGGTTTAATCATTGTCTGCAAGTTAGGTGGTCTACATATATAGAAGTTTAATATTTTATGGATAATTAGACATGCTATACAAACAAAAATATATGATCTGAATTGATATGGATCGAGCATCTAATTATATATATCTTTTTATGTATATTTTCTTCAATTTTAAACCTTTTATGCTAGATACCTCTTAATTTGAGTAATAATTAAATATGCTATTTTATAACTATATCTTGGTAAATTTATACTTTAATTTTCTCATCAATCTTGTCATCTGAATTTTGGCAAATTTCCAATCTGAGATGCAAGTGGCAAATTTAGACCGTTTTGTTTAACTTGGCACAAATCTCAAAGCATATCCCCTACAGTTACAATGATGGTGTTTCATTGTGGGATCCTTGGTTGTGGACTAAAGCTAATGAGATTTAACTTGGTTATTTCAACTTAGACCGACCTAAATTATTTATATTTGGTTGATGTCTAAAGTTATATCAGAATAATGAGTTATTCTTTGTTTGGTAGGAATTTGATGCTTAAGACATGATTTGATACTACAATTTTTTGTCTTACAAATTTTGTAATATCAATAATGAAATTGTTCTTCGTAGTTGTTATGATTGTAATTAATTTATTCTCATTTCAATTAAAAATGATGTATACTGTGAACTTGTCTGAAATAGTAGTTGATATGATTGTGATAGATTCTCACTATAATTGAGATTTCAGCAAGTGAAGACAACAATTGAACCAAATATTAAATTCTGTGATAGTCATATAATCTTAATTTTTCAATCCAATTGAACTTTTGTCAACAAAACAGTTGTATGGAAAACAAAACTTACAATAATTTTATGGAGACTATATATATTGGCATTCTTTAATTTTCTTATCAATACACATATTGTACATATATATATAGCCAAGGTATGGTATAGTCATGCTTCTTTTAAGGGGAGTGATATTTTAAGAGCACTAATTCTACTATTCAGTGCTAAAGGAAAATTTTACATTTTAATATGAGTGAGTCTACGGTACTATGCATAGCACGGATTGGTCCGTACTACGGATCAATATTTTCGTTTTCAAAATCCTAACGGCTGATCCGAACCGTTCAACCTGATTTCCATATGAGAATATACTTGTGGGTTAAATTTTCTATTTTTTAGAATTTTTTTTACTATTTTTTTAGATAGGTAGAAAATCACTTTTCTGGATGGTCCAGACTTTTCAGATCAAGTGATTTTCTACCTATTTTAAAATTTCGTAAAAGAATTTGAAAAAATATAAAATTTAGTCTACAAGTACATATTCATGTGGGAATCACGTTGAACCGTTCGGATTGACTATAAGAATTTTCAAAATGAAAATATGACTCCGTAGTACGGACTAATCCGTGCTATGCATAGTACCATAGGCTCACTCTTTTAATATTCAATTTGTCCTTTTAAGAGGAGTGATATTTTAACACAAATTATTCTAGAAAAGAGAGGTGAATATAGCATATTTTTCATTCTTAATATAATTTATTTAGTTATTCTCCGTTACATCTCAATTTGAAAAACAATAAAATATAATCTTTAAGAGGTTAATTAATAAATAAATGAGTAACCTTCTGTAACATTACCCTTCTATTAAATATTCAATTAAACAATAATTAATTAAGAATTTTCTTTTTCCTCATCTTCTCTTTCTTTACTCTACTTTTCTTTCAATCAAAGTGCAAACAGAATCAGCATTTGATCTAGTAACAAAGACAATGCTCTCTGTGTAGAAGATCGCCGGACCAAAATTCAAATAGAGGATCTCTTTAGATACTAAATAGTTGGGTGGCTTGACTCCGAACCGTTACTCAAAAAAAAAAAATATCCATATCATTATTTTCCCAATGTTTTGGCCATGCTTACATTTTGATGTGGGTGTTTTTAAGTTCACCAAGTCTCTCTGTGAACTCAATTCTAAAACCTATCAAATTGGCTTTAAATGACGACTATAAACTATTGAAACCCATCTACCTTATGAGTGATACATCTACATGTGAAAATTTTAAAATTTTAAATTAATTTTCTATAGAGTCGAGTGGTAAAAAAAAACGCTAAAAAATGAATGCATAAAAATTAATTTATAAACCATCTAATATTGACCGCTTGACTTTGTACTTAATTAATATGAAAGTTTAAAATTATCGCATGTAAATGCATAACTCGTAAGTTAGATGAATTTCAACGGTTCGTATTCGTCATTTGAAACTAATCTAATAAATTTTAGAGTTGAATTTACAAATAAACTTCATGAACTTAAGAACACCTTAGTTGTACTTAAAAAATATCCAGATCCTTAAAAAATCCCTTGAACAAATAATAAGTGATAAATAAAATGAATTTAGAGGTCAAATCATCTAACTAGTTTATTTAATATTCCTAAAAATTTTCTATTTATGATTCAAACCTGTGATCTTATACAAATAAGATATTATTTTTGCTACTAAGATAAAAAACTGATTCTTTATAATTTTACATTTTAAATAGATACTAAATTTATTTTGATTTGACCGAGAATATTATACCTTCTTAGAGCATCTTCATTCCAGCAAATATTTAGCAATTAATTTGGGTCACGTCACTGAGTTTAGCAAATTAAAGGGATTCTTAATTTTTAAATCACTCAATTCCAGAAATTTAATTAGAGTTGCTTGTAAAACAAACTTGCTAATTTAAAAACTGTAGTACATCCCAGCAATTATATTAGCAATTAACACATCATATTAGCAATTTATAAGAAATCACCGTTGTAGATGCTCTTAAATGCTGAGAGGATATGAATTTGGCTCCCTCATCTCCTCCCTTAAGTTCAATTTTTTTTCCCCTCAAAACTCATAAAAATAAACAATCACAATTACTTAATTTCAGTCATACAATATACAAACAATTTATTACAACCCACAACCCATTCAAACATAATAACTATTAAATCATCAGATTAGAGACATATAATCACTTAATCAGGAGCATCCTCATATATAACCTTAATTGACTCGCATCTAACCTCTATTGTTGAACGGAAAAAGAGGCTTAGCCCTCCGGAAATTAAAATATTACTTTTTTATCCTTTAATATTTTAATTGTTGAAAATATATTATACTATTAACCTCTCTAAGAATAAAAATAAAATAAAATTACATAACACTTATTTATTCAATTCTTTCAATTTCAATTTTACTAGTTCTGTTCATAGTGACAAATCAATAGTTCGGGTTCGGTTTGGCGAGGTCAAAATTTCGTGATTCGGGTATAATTCAGGTATAATTCGGAAATGATTTGGTACAACAAAGAAGCAAAAAAAAAAAAAAAACCCAAAAAAACCGTAAAAAGAAAATTCGCGTTTTATTTGCGAATAAAACGTATTATATGTTTTTCTGCATTTTATTCGGAGTTCGGTTCGGTAACATCGAAAAAACGAATTATACACGGATCTTGTGACTATACTTCTGTTCCTGATCACAAGTCTCGCTTGTCTAAAATAAAAAAGTATGATAGTATTAGATTATTCTTTCCCTTTCAAGCCATAGTATCCAAAATAATTATTTAGATATGTTAATTATATTAGATATAGAAAGTGATTATTTTTTATATTAAATAAATGAAACATTTTTTCCAATTGTATATGCTGGGATGAAGGATTCTTATTTATTTGTCGTCATCTCAGTGTATAACACGTGGATGCGCTTGCTGGTCCCCTCACATGTCAATAAGGACTACATTTTGAATACAACTCTTTTGCTGAGCACACAAAACCGAGTAAAAGTATTAAATGTGAACAAAAACCATACCAAAAAGGCCCAATCTGAACCACAGATTGAAAGTATGAAACCATGCACTTACCGGAAATTAGCTATCCTAAACTTTTCGGCCCAATTAATCAAATACGGGCTTGACTCATATCTCTAAATTTTTTTCCGGCCCAATACTATCTGGGAGTAGGCAGTTTAACGGCCTCGTACTGGCTTACCATACGAATTCAGATCCTCCCCGGTACCGTAATAGAGAATCTTTTACAATCACTTGATCTGGACCGTTCTTTTAACTTGGCACGAATCTCAAAGCCCAATAATACTTTCCCTCGGTCAGCCCGAATCTGCAAGCGGCTGAGAGTTAATCTCAAGCCGTAAAGTGAAGAGAATCTTTTACAGCAATGGAGAGGATACTTGTCCCATACGAAGCATACAGTATTGAAGCTTTACTTTGTAGCTTAGAAACTTTGAGTTCAAATTCTATTTGCCATATATTATATATTTTACTTTTTTAAGTTTTAACCCTTGAATCTAAATTTTCTGGCTCCACAAACATGACTAAATACGACAAGTATCGAAGGGTTCATACGATTTATTCTGTTGGTAATTAAACAATTTAATTAAGTGGTAGCATCAGATCAAAAGAAATATTTTCAACTCAAAATGGGTTATTTCCATTTGGCTCGTTTCTATTTGTCACCCTCAAGACCTCAAGGAACGCGCCTTTAATTAAACTGTTGACTATATCTAGAAAATATGAAGGAAAGGCTGTCAGCACTTTGAATGTGTCATTAATTACAGGATGGTACTGGTAAGAGGTAAAACTGTACAAGTGGTTAGAGATTTTAACAGAGCACTTTTGGCTTCATGCAGCTGGACTATAGAATCAAAACAGCACTGCATGAACCTAAAATTGCTCTGTTAAAATTTTTACCCGGAGAAGTCATGACCGGTTGATGAGTTAGGTAGGTCACAAACATTTGGCTTAAAGGAGGAGATATTTTTTTACCTTGTAAAATGCAACATAGCTTCTATATCTAACACCCATTTAGGCGAAATAGAATTCTCATATCTTTATAAAATAGATAAAAGTAGCACAAGAACATTTGCAAATCATGGAAAACGGAGAGAGGTCCAACAAATGGTCACTTGCCAATGAAACTGCTCTGGTCACTGGTGGTACCAAAGGAATTGGGTATGATATGCTGCTATTCCTTCACTATTTATAGTCAATATAAACATTGCAAAAGGGATATATCCAAACTATTCTGTTGTAGTAACTGGGTTTGTTTCCTATATACTTGTTGCATTTTCAAAAATTACAAATGTATGTTTATCAACATGGTCGGTATTTTTTTTTTTTTCGAATAACCGCAAATTAAATCAGGTATTGTGCAGGTACGCAATAGTAGAAGAACTGGCAGCATTAGGAGCAACTGTGCACACTTGCTCTAGGAATGAAATAGAACTAAACAAGTGTTTGCAAGAGTGGAAGGACAAGAAACAAAAAATCACTGGTTCAGTCTGTGATGTGTCGTCTCGAGCTGAAAGAGAGAAGCTAATGGACACCGTGAAATTGAATTTCCAGGGAAGGCTTACAATCCTTGTAAGTCGATCAGTAAAATGTTTTGCTCCATTTTCAAATGAGTGATTTTGAATTAAGTTTCAGTTTTGCTGGTAAAAATGCTACTGATCGAAGCCGAAAATTTCATACTTTTTTGTTACAATTTGGTAACTTTATCCAACCACAAGAACAACAACAACAAAGCCTATAGTCCCGAACAGGTTGGGTAGGCTAGAAATGAAATCCAACCGGAGGTGAGGGTTTCATTTTCATAAAAAGATTGTATTTTACGTTGGCTCGCCATGTCTATTATCTAACAACTAATATATCAAGTATTAAGTATAGCGTTGTACTAAAATTTTATATTAATGAATTTTGCATCCTATCCTCTATTCATATCAATGCTTGTATCTATTATGTATAGGTAAATAATGCAGGGACCGGTTTCGTAAAAGCTGCAGAGCAAATAACAGAAAAGGAATATTCATTTCTGATGGCAACAAATCTTGAATCTGCATTCCACTTAACCCAACTCGCGCATCCTCTTCTCAAGGCCTCCGGTGGTGGCAGTGTTATTTTCATCTCTTCTATGGCTAGTTTACTCGGCATCGACTACCTCTCTCTTTATTGTGCTACTAAAGGTAGTGTATTCCTGGTCCTAATTCCTAAATACCAGTTCGATGGAGTGTACACGCGACATTTTGCGAATTATAATTGATAATTCAGTATACAATAATTTTGGTACTCCGGCGCTATCAGAAAATCGAATACTGTAAAATGATTTTCACTAAAATTTCGTTGCTGGTTTTGATCGCCTTTCTGTTTCCGTTAATTTAAATGTTTATCATGATGAGTTTTGAGTTTCAGTTATTTTTGCAAGATTAATTGAACTGATATGTCTCAAATTGCATTATCTGGTGAAACTCAAAAGTCTGACCTTTATTATACTCTTTGCATTTAAAACAATTAAAATTAGAAGAGGAAAGCAAATTGATCAAGGGAAAGAAATAGAATAAACGAAAATTCGAGTTCGTCTAAGAATATATATATAAGCTTAATTTTGTGTCAGGAGCGATAAACCAACTGACAAAGAGCTTGGCCTGTGAATGGGCAAAGGATGACATACGATGCAATGCCGTTGCACCCGGCGCTATCGACACCCCTCTGATGAAACCAGTATGCAAATAAATATTCAAGTCATTAATTCTATATATATATATATATATATATATAGGGGCTGGCTACTATGCTTATATAAGCATATGCCCACATATGCTTATAACTCATTTTTGCGTTTCCAATGTTCAAATGGTCGATCCGACCGTTCATCTTGTTCTCCATATTAATATGTGCTTGGAGACTAAATTTTACATTTTTCTGAATTTTTTTACTATTTATTAAGCCACTTTGAAAATTGCTGATCTGGGTGAACAGTAAAAACAGTGTTTCCAAAATTATGGACCATATGATCAGCAATTTTCAAAGTGGCTTAATAAATAGTAAAAAAATTCAGAAAAATGTAAAATTTGGTCTCCAAGCACATATTAATATGGAGAACAAGATGAACGGTCGGATCGACCATTCGAACATTGGAAACGCAAAAATGCTTATTTAAGCATATGTGGGCATATGCTTATATAAGCATAATAGCCAAGCACTATATATATATATTCCTTTGAACTGAAATAATCACATTATATTATGTGCAGGTGCTTGATGACGAGCACCGCAAGGCAAAGCAACTCGCCACTATTCCTCAAGGTCGTGCCGGCCAGCCTGAGGAGGTCGCAACTCTCGTGGCGTTCCTTTGCATGCCGGCTGCTTCTTACATCACCGGGCAAGTCGTTGCCGTTGATGGTGGCCGCTCCATTAACGGCAATGTGAAGTAACTAACACAATTACCTAATTCTTTTATATAAGTCGAAACCTATTAGCAATTACACTTTGTGCTTAATTTATTATGTGTTATTGTTGAGTAGATGCACTATTGAAATAACTGTATGAGAACTGTTTGGTATTTGAAATAATTAAAATTTTGGATAAATTTGTGGTTCTCCTAGGATGTAAATTTGTATAGTGTCATAACTAGTCACGTCGTAATTTGAAATACGTAGTGTGTCGTATTGTGTCGTGTCGTGATTAAAATATCTTAAAAAATAATCATGGCACATTAATCACGATAAACATTTTTACCTTCAATACGATAATCCTAATCATGGACAGAAAATGCTAGCATCCAAAGAATGATAATCCTTCAACTCTTTCATTATTGCAACTTGTGCCTCTTCTGAAATTAGAAGCTTCTTAATTACATTTTTTTAACCTTCTTTCACCTCTCTATTCATCTTTACCAATCCATCATAGAACAAATGAGGATTTAAGTAGGTTGTTGCTGCATACAAATTACATTTGAGAGATTTATTGTACCCGTCTTCTATGACATTAATGAAGGGTGAGTATTTCTCAACTTCATAATTAAAGAACTCCTTAATTCCTTCTTTTGCAAGTTTAATTGCAAAATAAATGTAACCTGAAGATGAACCATCACCATCACCCAACCTTAAAACATTCACGAGAGGCTCCATGGCACGAAGAAGGTCTCTTCCAAATTTCCAAAATGACTCTTGTTCTATGATCGCTTTAATTTCAAGACCTTCTTTGCTTTTACATGGAGCTAAAGCCCGCCATTCGGGTGAAACGACCATGTATCGAAGTGCTTCCTCTACTCTCAATATAGACTGCAGACACAAAAAAGTTTGTTGCAAATCTAGGTACCCCAGGATTTTTCAATTCTCTACCATCGGTCTTTGCCCTAAACATGTCTGTAACATGGTGGTGCTTATAAACAAACCGAACAAGTTTTCTTGCACACTCTAACACTGAACATACTCCACTGATCCCATCAATCTCCTTGAAAATGAGGTTAAGACAGTGCGCAACACAATTCACCCGAAATATGGTAGAATATTTCTCCTCAATCATCCTACCAGCAGATATATAGTTTGAAGCATTATTGGAGACAAACTGCACTACCTTTTATGCTCCGATATCATCTATCACAACTGATATGAACTTGAAAATATATTGAGCATCTTTCTTTATTTCCAACAGTACAAAGAAACTTGAGAAACACAACCCCATTGGGAGAACTCGCCAATAGATTCAAGTACGGCCTATTCTTAGAGTCGATCCATGAATCAGACATGATAGTGACCCCAGATGTACTCCAAGACTCTTTAGTAGACCGAACATAGAGGGTGACTTCATCTTTCAGTTATGCCAACAATTTTGTTCGAGCTAACTCACTACTAGGTGGTTCGTAACCAGGTCCAGCTCTAGCAATGGCCCTGACAGCTTCTCGAAAGTCAGGAGACCTCAACCAAAAATAATAAACCAAAAGACCACAAATTTGTGAGAATTCAAAATTTATTCGGGTCGCAACGTGAAATGGTGGACCCCAAAGACTGGAGCCATTATTTGTCGTTGCAGCCCCGAAAAAAAAAAAAAAATTGTGAATACAACTCTTTTGCTGAGCACACATAACCGAGTAAATATATTAAATGTGAACAAAAACCAGACCAAAAAGGCCCAATCTGAACCACAGATTGAAAGTATGAAACCATGCACTTACCGGAAATTAGCTATCCTAAACTTTTCGGCCCAATTAATTAAATGTGGGCTTGACTCATACCTCTAAATTTTTTTTTCCGGCCCAATACTATCTGGGAGTAGGCAGTTTAACGGCCTCGTACTGGCTTACCATACTGTGTAGTGTGTAGGTGATAAAATCTGACAATGGATGACAATCAGGACTATGGCTCCACCGCACACTCAGAAACAATGATAATCTTCAAATTTGATGGAACAGAGTATGGCAGTAAACCTTGTCCTTCCTCTCTCCATTAGAAAACCGAAATCTGTACTCTTTTACAATAATCAGAACATCTCTAGTTCCCAATCGGACCCAAGTATCTCTATCCTTCGCTACATCCAAGCTCTAAGCCAAAATCATTTCCCCAAGAAAACCACCTTCATATCAGCGTTTAAGGCCTGTACTAATCTCTTGTTAATCCATCATGGAAAATCGATTCACGCGCATGTCCTAAAAGTTGGTCTTGCCAATGATCGATTTGTCGGTAGCTCAATTATCTCGTTTTACTCTTCAATTGGCCATTTAAATCATGCTCATAAGGTGTTTGATAGAATTCCCATGAAAGATGTGGGTTTGCAAACTGCCATTCTCATGGCCTATTTAAGACATGGGGAGATCCATAATGCATGTAATTTTTTTGGTGAAATGGAAGAAAAAGATGTTGTAACCTGGAATGCCATGCTAACTGGTATGGTACAGAATGGCTTGTACCGGGAAGCAATTGAACTGTTTAGAAAAATGCTGATCAACAAGCTCAAGCCAACTGAAGTTACTATAATTTGCATCATTTCTGCTTGTTCTCAAATGGGTGCCCTTTCTTTGGGCCAATGGATTCACAGTTACATGCAAAGGCATTCACATGAAACCAAACCCAGTATAACTCTCTGGAATAGTCTTATACACATGTATGCAAAATGCGGTCGGTTAGATATGGCTCTTGATCTGTTCTATGAGCAAGAGGAAAAAAATTTGGAAACATACAACACCATTTTGACTGCTTTATCTCTCTATGGCAATGGCTCCACTTGCCTCTCTCTCTTCTCCCAAATTATTAAATTACAAGTTTGCCCTGACAGAATCACATTTCTTGGTGTGTTGATGGCATGCAGCCATGCAGGCATGATTGGTCATGCGTACACATGTATTAAATGCATGGACCAGGTGTATGGTGTTGAACCCGGACCCGATCATTACGGTTGTCTTGTAGACGTCCTCTCTAGAAAGGGGTTTCTCGAAGAAGCGAGAGAGGTTATTGAAACCATGCCTTTTGAACCAGATTTGTATTCTTGGGGTGCATTATTGAGTGCGTGTATCAATTATGGTGATGTCGAACTCGGGTTGGAGATTGCAATGAAGTTGATGGAGCTTGAATGGTATAAAGAGGGCCGATACACTGGTTTGATTAACCTGTGTAAGAAGGTGGGTAGAATTGAAGATGCTGTAAAGGTTAGAAAAGCAATAGAGAGATTGTGTAGAAAGGATAACTCAGGGAGAAGTATGATTGAAATAGATGGTATTGTTCATGAGTTTGCAGCAGGAGATTCTATCAATGATGTATAAATATGTACTCTATCAATGATTTATTCTTGTTAATTAATATTACCTTTTCTCTATTTTCGCTTTGTTATTTAAGTTTGTCAAATTGGGTCACACGTGAGGTTAGAAAAACATGGTGTTCTGTATACGCCGAAACAGTTTCGGTCTGAAACAGAGACCGAAACAAGAAAAGAAAAATTGAGGCGCTATTCTGTACCTAGGGGTGTAAACGGAGCGGATTCGGAGCGGATAATGGTAATACCAAATCCGTATCTGCCTTTCAATGAGCGGATACGGATACGGATACGGATAGTAAACGGATATTAAAATTTAAAACCATATCCGCCTTAAACGGATACGGATACGGAGCGGATAATTTACGGATTCGGATACGAATATAGAACGGATAATTGTCGGATATTGAGTTATGAATTTTAAGATATAATTAAAATTAATAAAAAAATGAAAAGGTATTTTATTGAATATAATTGAGCATTGCCAAGAGTTAACGTATAATTAGAAAATGAAGAGCTAATAGTCCCACACATCCACTTTTTTACTAATGTCCCTGTTCGTGCACCTTGTCCACGTGACATGGCATCTACTAACTAACATCTCACACATCTGCTTTTCTTTGCTCCGGTTCATAAATCAATAGTCCCACAATGAGATTTGCAATCAGAGTTAAGACCTTTAAATACACGGACCTCTACTGAATTACTAAATCACGTGCAGGCGTGCAGCTCACTCAAAATATAAAAAAATTCACGTGCAACCCCACTTCTGTTAAGAGAAGTGTCGCTTTTCAAAAAGCAAAGCGCATTCGGGTATCGGATTTCTCTCGCATTCAGGTATCGGGTATCCCCCCATTTCCTTCCGGATAGTCCGGATATCCGTTCCATTTAAGAACTTGGATCCGTATCCGTATTCGTATCCGGGTACTGTTCACCATAGGCATTAAATATCCGGATCCATATCCGTAATTATCCGTATCCGTTTAATCCGGATTCGGATTATAAGCGGATTCGGAGCGGATATCCGCCGGATAATCCGGATCCGTTTACAGCCCAATCTGTACCACATTACAATGGTTTATGCTGGATAGACTTGGTCCATGCGTGAAACACAATTAATAATGGCGATTTCATGCTTTGGACCGAAATTTAAAGGGCAGAAATCAATCAAATAACAAATCTGATATTTCCAATTAACCATAAACTTAACTATATATCTTAATTTGTACCGAAAAAGTACAAAAAATTACAAATTTTTTTGTTTCAACACAGAGTAGCTCTACACATTAAATTCAGCTCATAATTAAATTGAACATTACATCTTAAGTTCTACACATTAAAGGTCCACACTATATTTGACACATTATTACTCAATAAATTATAAACTGCATATGACCACTTTAATTAAGCATAATATTGACAGTATACAATATAAAATTATTTTACATATTAGTCCAATATTAGATTAATGATTCAACAAGATACTGTAAAGTTTAGAAAATCAAGAGATAGATTGTGTATAAATGATAACTTGGGAGGAAGTATGATTAAAATAGATGATATTGTTCAATGCTGAATAAAATATGTACTATTTTTTATTTATTCTTGTTAATATTTCCTTTTATCTATTTTTCCTTTTATTAAGGTTCGCTATTACATGTTCATCGAATATGATTATCAAAATTAAACAAAAAATACAAATTATAAATTTTAACAAATAGTATTTAATTCAATGAACACCTACTTTCTTCCCTAATGAACTATAATATAATATAAATATTAAAAAAGTAAAATTAAACGAACAATATTACGAATCAAAATAACGCTAGATTTAGAACCGACTTCTTAATTATAAAGTTTTAGTGGGTATTAGCAAAATTTTGCCATTATGAAAAAGAAAAAGAAAAAAGATTCAAGAATTTCGCGGCACCAATCCCGACCAATACAAACGATCTCGCTTCTCGGCCTCAGATTGAATTCATATCCCCTAAGGTAGTAACATAAATATTTCTGTTTAGATCCAGACCGTCAAATCAGAATTCACACGAATATTAAAGGGGACCCGTGCATTGTACCTCTGGCCGGATTGGCCTGGATTCAGATCGGACGGTATGGATCTAAACATATATATTCTGTTACCTCAGAGGATATAGACTCCAGAGCTCTCTCTCTTCTCTCCCATTGTCACTAATGGTGTCCCTACGCCTCTTTTCCCTCCCAACCTCACGCCACTTCCCTTACCCTTCTCTCTCCTCCTTCCCGTTCCAACCCTCTCCTACCTCCTTCCAGCCTCCCCCTTCGCCTATCCCCCGCCAGTCTACTAGACTCCACGTGTCCACTTCTCCCTCCTCTACCACCACCACCTCACCAAACCCAACCCCCACCTCGGAAACCTTCGATTGGTTCTCTCATTGGTATCCCCTAGCTCCTATATGCGACCTCGACAAGCGAGCACCAAAGGCCAAGACAGTGCTGGGACTGGATGTGGTGGTTTGGTGGGACCGGGTCGAAGGTGCATGGAAGGTGTTTGATGATAAGTGCCCCCACCGTCTCGCACCTCTCTCTGAAGGCCGTGTCGACCCGCAAGGTAGGCTTCAGTGTGTGTATCATGGGTGGTGCTTTGATGGTGCCGGCACTTGCAAGTACATCCCCCAGGCCCCATCACTTGGACCTCCAGTGAGTGTATCTTTCTGTTACATATCTTAAAAGTTGTAGTGAGAAATGCTTGGGAATTGCGGTTTATTGTATTATGTTTATACCCTGAGATTATACTTGTATACTAACTAACTAACAAGTGGATACATAAGTTGCTGCGAAGTAAGGTTGATTTTATTAGTTTCCCTTATTCATAATATGCCCCGCCAATTATTATAGGAAGCAACTAATTGGGTTAGGAATGTAATTGGATTGAATTGAGGACCTTCAGACCCCATCCTAGACAAATTATGATTTAGAAAGCATAATTAGTAGAGGAGTAGAACTAGGGTGTTCTTAAGCTCACCAAATCTCTTTGTGAGCTTAACTCAAAAACCCATCGGATTAGCTTCAAGCGACGCATCCAAACTGTTGAAACCGATCTACTTCACGAGTGATGAGTTTACATGTTAAATTTATAAATTTTCAAACTGATTTAATATAAAGTCAAGTGGTCAAAAAAAGATGGTTTATAATGCATTCATTTTTCATCATTTTTTTACCGCTTGACTTTATATTAAATTAGTGCGAAAATTTATAAATTTGACATGTAAACTCATCACTCGTGAAGTAGATTGGTTTTCAACGGTTTGGATGTGTCGCTTGAAGCCAATCCGATGGATTTTTGAGTTAAGCTCACAAAGAGGCTTGGTGAGCTTAAGAACACCCTAGTTCTACTCTTAGTAGAGATAATAATTTCAATTTTTATATCCTCCACACCACTATTCAGTAATTTTGCAAAACTTGCTTTTGGGGAAGATTCATACTCAGAATTAAGTTAAATAATTTTTACAAAGAGTTCAAAGGAAAATCCTTATTTAATGTCTTGTGCTGTCTGAACCATTTTGGTTGGGGAGGCTTGCATCTGCTTCATCCAGTATTTTTTTATCTGTTCTGTCCCATGTAAAATATTTCAGGTACATAAGAATGAAAAGGCCTGTGTTGCTGTTTACCCATGTGTTGAACAGAACAAAATGTTGTGGTTTTGGCCCAACACTGATCCTCGTTACAAAGATATTTTGAATGAAAAAAGACCTCCATATATTCTGGAGCTGGATGATCCGTCATTTACAGCTATAATGGGGACACGAGACCTTCTATATGGGTAAATCAATTCTTGTTTTTCATTTCTTTGCTAATCTCAAGTACTCCAAATTAATGCATTGGATGGAAAGATCAATAGGAAGCTCTTGTGTTTCTTTATCTTTTTCAATTTATGATTTATGTATATATTGTTTTTTATATTAGTTATTGATATTGCAGATATGAAGTTCTGACAGAGAACCTCATGGATCCAGCTCATGTTCCCTATGCGCATCATGGGTTGATGAACGTTAAGAAACGTGTGGACCCTGGAAGATATGTACCTACACTAAACTTTAATCATTTAAAACTTTACCGCATGGGGAAACCAAGAAGTTAAATACCAGGTTTTAGAATTATGCCGTATACCTGGATATGCCTAAATTTTATTGTTGAATAGTTTTATGTTAGCTACTCCTTTCTGGTTTAACTAAAGAAATCCAATAGAGGACAAAATATTTAGGAGCCACTAGTTAATTATGAACCAGTAAATCAGGTACTTGTCATATAATAATGATGTTGGCCCCAAAACACTAAAATTTGTTAGCAAACCACTGCTTGCAGTAATTGAAACTCTGAAGACTTTTTATTTTGTTTCTTCACAGTTGAAACAGATAGAGAAGGAGGTGGACCAATTGAGATAACAATAGAGAAGTTAGATATAAATGGCTTCCTTGCAAGGCAGGAAACGGGATACTTTAAGTTTGTCCCCCCATGCCTCTTTTATGGTTCAGCATCAAAAAAAGTCTCTGTTACCTCTCCAAGTTCGAAAGAGGTACTCATGTATATACTCTTCTTTCTTGTAGTAGCACTAGCTACCAACAGGGGCGGATCAACTGCTTGGTTTGGGGGTGCTTCGCTACCCCCATGATTTTGTAATTT
>JAJGRW010000096.1:243995-377909 GCA_025461045.1 Carex parvula | reverse complement strand
TGTCACTAGATCAAAGGCTGTTCTAAAATGCGAGAGGTCTAATTGTAGTAAGGGCAGATACGTGATTTTCGTGGAGGAGGGCCGAGGGGGCAACAAATAGCGAACCGGTTCAAACCCATTAGCTAATTGAATACCAGATAAATAACAATGCTCTAACTTCTATTTCTAACTTCCATCAAAATTTAACACAAATTACAAATTCAGAGAAGGGTAAATTTTTTTTCAGAGAGAAACAAAGTCGATCTGGACCTATAATTTTTTTATAAAAATTCAAAATTCAGAAGAAACAGTTGCCTCCCCTGAATCTTTGTAGATCCGCTCCTGATTCAGGGAGATATCTAAGAATTTCTATTGACAACTCATTTGGAGAAAGAGACATAACCTAACAGAATCCCTCACTTGTTGTATTTCCTGACTTTGCTCTTGACTTTAATTACATAGTCGGATAGCTCTTTTTTCACAAGTTTAGAGATTTCAACCATTCTTTGATAAAAAAAAAATACCAGTATGATGGATAAATAAGAAATAATGGTAAGAGTTAAGAAACAAATAAGATAAATTTAAGTTTAGAGAGGTAAATAAAAATTAAAAAATATTTTTGAAGAATATGTAGAAAATTAATCCATTTTTTTTAAACCATATATTTGATTTCAATGAAATCGATGCGATGTTTCTCACTTTTATAAGAAAAAATAGAAACATATTGTTGAAATGAATGTGGCTCTGAACCTGATTATAAAAGAAAATTCAGCATTTTTAACCGTTTAAACGCATGAGTCCGAAATAACTTGTCAATGTAGAAAGTAAAAAAAAAATATACATAACACTGTCAAATTTAAAAAAAGTATTATTGTTAAAGATTTTAAAAATCGAGATTGAAAAATTAGTATTAAATAAATAAAAAGGGATAAACAAAAAGAAAATTAAGTTTTTACGAGAACATTAAATATCGTGATATTTTTAAAAGTTTACGTGGCACACTAAAAAATTCTCTTCTATTATTTTAAAAGTTTACGTAGCAACTCAATTACCATTTTTGGATCATACTTTGATCGGTCCGGATCTTTTCTATGTATTTTGTGTTCAGTTTTAGCTTTCTTTTTAAAAAAAAAAAATTCGGACTCCAAAATCTTTTAAAAGTGATCAGGTAACAAAATTGAATTCAAATCCTCTAAAGTAACTCAAACTTTGCCTTTAGATCTGGACCGTCCGATCAGAATACGCACGCACATTAAGGGGTTCCGTGAATTCTAATTGGGCCAGATTGGTCCGGATTATGATCGAACGGTCAGGATCCAAATTCAAAATTAAAGTTATTTTAGGGTATCCGTACCCGACAAATTTAGATCCGTTCGCAGTTCGCACTGTCGTTAGGAGTCCTTTCAAATTCCGAGTCCGTATCCCCCAGGTACCTGAGATTCGTGTTAAGTTAAAAGAACGGTCTGGATTTACTTATTGCACCTCAGGTACCTGAGATTCAGAATACGCACTCAATCCTGTGCCTATAAAAGAACGGTTGAGATTCGTGTTAAGTTAAAAGAACGGTCAGGATTTACTTGTCGCACCTCAGATACCTGGGGGATCCGAATTCTAAATAGCTCACCACTCCGCCGTGCTCTTCCAAGTTCCAACACAGTAAAAGCCTCAGCAAAAGATTTGGAACCCATCCACAGCAGCAATGGAGAACCAATCTACAGCCGTCGGATCCGACGACGTCGCTTCTTTCGGCAATCACCCACCACCGGATCCGAAGCTAGAGGAGGAACTGGAGGAGTCGAAGGAGAGCGTGCTTCGTCGGTACTTCTTGCAGGAATGGGAGGATGTGAAGAGAATTCTCACCGACATTGTCTCTCAAAATGGCGTAACCAAGCTCTCTGATGTCAACAGGATCCGATCGATTGTATGCTCTCTCTCCCCCCTTTCTATTCAAGTAGTAACCGTGGTTGAAAAGTAGCGGGTATGTATGTGTTTGAACCAGAAACTCTTTTGTTACCTGCACTGCATCTACTTTCCGAGTGTTGAATATATCTGAATTCATATCAGCTGTCAGTCAAGAATCAAAGAGAAATTTACATTATGTTCTTCTAATGCACTCTAGTTGAGAAAAGCGAAGCAAAAGGGAAATAGAATCCCAAATTAAAAGAAATAAGCATAAGAATGTTTTTGTTTTTCATATCCTCTGGCGTAACTCAGATTTTGGGGTTAGAATCTCGACTGTCCGATCAGTAATCGAGCCAATCCACCCATGCCTGTAATGCATGGGTCCCCTTTAATATTCGTGCCCATACGGATTGGACGGTCCGGATTCGTTCTGCAGTAACTCAAAATTTGAGTTACTGCAGACAATATGAATCCCCCCTTTTGTCCTTTGTGACAACACATTTTAACTCATTAGAAGTTATTGGCAAGCGCAACTTTCACCGACTTCCTCTCTATTGTAGATGGACAAGTACCAACAGGAAGGCCAACTACTCGAGCCTTACTTAGAGGCTATAATCTCCCCTATAATGTCTATAGTTCGATCTCGATCCATTGAACTCCTCGACCAAACCGACCAACTCCTTGCCATAATCCAGCCCCTATGCATTATAATATACACCCTGGTCAATGTTTGCGGATACAAAAGCGTGGTTCGTTTCTTCCCGCACCAGGTGTCAGACCTAGAGTTGGCAGTTTCTCTGTTACAAAAGGGCCACAAAACTGTGTCGGGTACATCTCTAAGGCAGGAGAGCACTGGAGAAATGGAGACCAAGTGTGTGGTGCTTTTGTGGCTGTATATACTTGTTCTCATCCCGTTTGATATATCAACAGTGGACAGTAGTATTGGAGGTGATGAGGAGGGGGCTGTTGAGGCAGTGCCTCTGGTGGAGAAAATAGTGGAGATATCAAAGGATTATCTTGCAAGTTCGGGTCCCATGAGGAGGTTTTCTGGGTTGCTGCTTGCTAGGCTATTGACCCGTCCTGATATGGCAAAGGCATTTAAAAGGTTCCACTTAATACTTTTTCTCATATATCATTAGTATGATAAACAACAATTTGAGTAAACTTATATGTTGGCAATATGATTTACTAGTTTTGCTGCTAATATGTGCATTTGGTTATTAACATTATATGGATACAGTTTTATGGGGTGGGCGCATGAAGTCCTCATAGCTGTAAAAGATGACTTTGAGTACCACTTCAGGTCAATTGGTTTGTTAGAAGCTTTAGCATCTATTTTCAAGGTATATTGATCAAATTTGATGTGATTCTGTCTGTGTTATATTGTTTAATTGTGTAGTTTGGGCCTGTGACGCATAAAAGTTTTATTGTGCAAAATATACAATGAAAAGGTACTAACACTGGTATTGCAGTTGCTAGATGCTTGCTTAGGCTTTGCATCACTGTCAGTTAGTAGTTAGTACTGGCCATTATAATAATCGTTTGCACCGGGTCTTGCCAAAAATGACCCCTCTTTAATTGTACTGTTTTGTGCTTGTCATGCTTAAAATCTCACTGTGCAGAAATATAGTGAAAGAGTACTGACACTGGTATTGCTGTGGCAAGATGCTTTGCCACTTATGTTCAGCACCACTGTCTATTATTACCAGTCACCATAATAATCTATTGCATTTCTCTTCCAGCTCTCACCAAAAATGCTATGTTTAACATTTTTTGCATTTTTTTTGTTTATAATTTCGTCTCCAGATTGTGTTTCTTTATGTCTTTCATTAGAATACTTTTCACCAACATAACTGAAATATCATGTCCAGCACTAAGAGTGAATGGTTAAATTTTGTTAGTTAATAATTTACATTTTTGGTGCAGGTTGGGGTTCGAAAAGATCTGTTTGATGCGGTTTCTACCACTTGGAGTGATATTTCTTTTCTAATGAAGTCCAGCATTGCAAATCAAAGCCCATTGCTTAGAAAACTTTCGGTCAAACTGTCACAGCGTCTCGGGCTACTTTGCTTGCCTCCTCGTGCACCTTCTTGGCAATACAAGGTTCACTTATATTCTCAACTCTTCTATTAATTACTGGAATCAACATCAAGTTCTTTAAACCTGGAACATTATTAAGAACCTTTTTCCATTTTATGCACCAGTCTAGTACTACCGACATTAGTTAATGCAACTGAGTTTCTTTGGATCAAAATGAACCTAATCAACGCTATTACTCTATTATATGGATTAGGTACTTCTTTGTATCTGGCATTTGTTTACTTCTTCTTTTCTTCAATCTGGTGATCTAAACAGCTTTTCTCGTGCAGTCAAAAAGCAGCTCTTTGCAAACCAATCTTTCACTAAATGGTGCCGGAGAAGAGAATTCTTGTAATATCGAGCAACAATATAATCCGATTTATGGAACTACAAGCGCTAATTCTTTCCAAGAAGAAGAGGAGGATATGGATATACCAGAAACAGTAGAGGAGATAATTGATTTACTTTTAACTGGTCTGAGAGACTCGGTACGTATTGCTAAAATATTTTTGTGCTTAAGATCTAGAAAGGCATACATGTCATGCTTTGATTTGAAAAGGCCATCATAATTTCTTTATCTTCCTTTCTCTAATAATTGCTTTGTTCGTTGGAACAACCTTTTTTTTTTTTTTTTGAAATAAGAGTCATGTTGACCCAAGCATCCTTTTCCTTTTGGATGTATTTTGCGGTAATTGAACCTGTGTCTCTCCGTAGAGAAGCAAGGCCTATTACCATCTGTGCTAGGGCTATGTCCATCTATTATTAATATTTGGAAAAGGTGGAGCGAGAGAGTCAATTATTAATTTACCTGAAAACTCTTATTGCATGAGAGTTGCAAAAAAAAAAAATGCTTGTATGTATGATATTAGTGCTTGCATCATTATTTTTTCCAAAGAATATTTGCAATGCAGCCACCAGTGATACAGTGATACAAATAAAAAGGAAATTTAACACATTTCTCATGCAGTTTTCTTATTCTAAATGGTTTCTTAAGTGAATGCTCTTATATTTTGATCGAGTTAATAGTGGTTTTGCATAGGATAGTTTGCACTATGTCACAGATCAAATATAATAGCAAAGTTTGTTCTTTGATGGTAAACAACAGACTCTTTTAATTTTATTTAATATGAAACCTCAATACAATTCTTTTACAGGATACAATTGTGAGATGGTCTGCTGCTAAAGGTGTTGGTCGGATAACTGCACGTCTAACATCATCTCTCTCGGAGGAAGTTCTCTCCTCCGTTTTGCATCTCTTTTCCTCTGGTGAGGTCAGTACTTCTGATTTTTGTTTCCTTTTTTGGTAAATAATAATACATAATTTGGTATAAGAAATTATACAAGTTTTACAAGGATTGTTAGTCCAGGATTTGGTATCGTATTGTCATTTTAAGACTTGAAAATTTGTTGAGTTCTTTTTTGTTTATGTTCAGTTTAGAAAGATTGACACTTAAATGAGGTTATGAGAAAAAAAGTTAAGTTCCATATCAGTACAAACCTGATGATATGATGCTCCCTGTAATCTGAGAATTACCCTGTACCAAGAACTATCCATGACCAGCAATTCACTGGTACAGATCTTTATAATAAACGCGGAGGAAAAGTTTAAGCATTAAACCTTTGTAATGTGCTGTATTCAAAAGGGAGATGGGTCGTGGCATGGAGGCTGCTTGGCTTTGGCTGAACTGGCTCGAAGAGGTGTGCTACTTCCTGTCAGTTTTCCACAAGTGGTCCCTGTTATTTCTCAGGCGTTGCACTATGATGTAAGAAGGGGCCCACACAGTATTGGGTCCCACGTAAGGGATGCAGCTGCATATGTGTGCTGGGCATTTGGTCGAGCTTATTCCAACAAAGATATGAAAGGAGTTTTAGAGCAGCTAGCTCCTCACCTACTAAGAGTCGCTTGTTATGACCGAGAGGTGATTATTTTTACAAGTTTATCTCTGGTGACTTCATCTTATTTGGATCTCACGAACATTTTTTTTTTTGCAAAAGTGAGGTCATCCCTTAGTGATTTCTATTGATGAAATATAAAAGGCTCTACATCACAAAAAAAAAAAGAGATAATACTCCTAGAGTTCTCTACTTTCTAAATAACCAAAAATCATACGTACTACATAAAGTTCCACAGTAAAGTCTAAAACATGAAGTAAACTAATATCTTGACTAAACTTCATAAGTCTTCTAAAACTTCATCTTCTGTTTCTTGTCCAGACCCGATTGTGATAGTCAAATCTCTCTCTGTTGGCATTGTACCTAAAACTGGTACCATCTCCTTGACATCACAAGGAAAACAAGAGTGAGTTTAAAAAATAAATTGGATCTCGTGAACATCCACTAAAGAATATTATACTGTTTGTGTTTGGTGCTGGTGATTTAGGTAAATTGCAGAAGAGCCGCCTCAGCTGCATTTCAAGAGAATGTAGGGAGGCAGGGAGAATTTCCTAATGGAATCGACATTGTTAATTTGGCTGATTACTTTGCACTTTCTTCACGGTCAAACTCTTACCTGAATGTGGCGGTTTCTATTGCCGAGTATAGAGTGTACCTCTATCCTTTTGTGGAGGAACTTTTGAGCAGTAAGATAAACCACTGGGTACTTTTCTCTCTCCCCCATATGCATGCTTGTTTGCTTAAACTACTGGGTACTTTTGGTATCCGGCTTTCTTGAAATCTGTACTGTCCGAGGGTTACTGTACCATTTTTAAATGAATTACCTTCTGGTTTCTACCAAAGCCATGGCAATATAGTGTACAGAGAGGTTAGTAAAGCTGCTCATCTACAAATTTGAATAAAACAAAACAGAAACAGCAGTGCAATATTTGAGCACAAAACCCTAACACCTGAATGAAACACAACAAGAGAAGCAGAAAAATGCATACTGAGACTCTACTGGCACCGACTGGTCCAGACTTCAGATTGTTAGTTTATGCATGCACTTGCTAATGACATTTCTATATGAGCTACTCCAGTTGTTATTTTTTACTCTTTCCCTTTTCAGGAAAAAGGCCTGAGAGAGCTGGCGGCAGAAGCTATTTCAGCTCTTGCAAAATATGAACCTGACTATTTTGCAGGATATGTACTTGAGAAAATTATTCCCTTAACACTGTCATCAGACCTTTGCACTCGTCATGGTGCCACTCTAGCAGCTGGAGAACTTACTATGACCTTGCATCACCTTGGCTTTGTTTTTACTTCCGGTTCGTAAAATTTCTGAGATGTTTATTTTCCTTTTTCTTTCCTTTTCATTGATTGTATACCAGGTAAAGGGAATTGAATTTTCAATATGACTCGAGCATTACCAGACCTGTACAAGTACGGCCTACTTGAAATTTACAGATCTTTTTGGTAATCAAATTTAATTAATTCTGATTTGACCCCTTGAACAGAATGCATAGTTGATTTATTGAATATGGTGAGTTTAATTGGAAAATACAGAAAAAAAAAAATCATAGAGAAAACCACAAACTGCGTGGGAATCAAATTTGGACATTGGAAAGGATACACGGACAACTACCATAATTTCACAAACATGACAATGATGTCGCAATTTTCCTAAATAAATGCTAAAAAGTTATAGAAGCATTATTTATTATATAGATAGATCATGTATCAACTTTGCTGCAATTTGAGAATCAAATGCCAATAAAACTGAAACTTTAATTTGTCATACTGTTCTATGGATGATCAATCATTATTAGAATTGCACAAAAAATCGAATACATGGGCTTATCTAAATGTCAGAGGCCATATCAAAATTTTAATATTTTGATTTTGAGAAGTGTTGTGTCTTTTGTAATAATTGTCAAATATGTTTGTTGTCAATATAAGCTATGCCTTGGACATTATTGTTTTTTTTGATATAGTGTACACTTTTTAACAGATATTCAAAAGGCATTATCAGGCCTTGTCCCTGCAATAGAGAAAGCTCGCCTCTATCGTGGGAAGGGAGGAGAAATCATGCGTGCAGCTGTTTCTAGATTCATTGAGTGCATGTCACTTTCTAAGATACCATTAAATGAGAAGATAAAGAAGATTTTACTAGACACATTAAATGAGAATCTCAAGCATCCTAATGCCCAAATTCAGGTATGTAGAACCCAGGATATTTACTTGATAGTTGAATACTCGTCTTTCCCCAAAGTCCTTCAGATAGATTATTCACTTTCAGTAATTAAATAAAATAGAGCAGGGGTGTGCAATATTTTTTGAATAGCCATGCAAACTCTATAATAGCATATGACGAACAACATTCATAGTAGCCAATACAAAATATTTCTGGACGGCTTGATAAACCTAACAAGCATTATTAACTTCTTCTCAGTGTGCGGCTGTGGATGCATTGAAGCATTTCATCCCGACCTATCTAGCTTCTTCTTGTGACAAGTCCATCCAAGACATTGTCGCAAATTATGTTAAGCTCTTAGATGACTTAAATGTAGCAGCAAGAAGAGGCGCAGCTCTTGCTCTCGGTATACTACCCTACAAATTCTTGGCTGTTTCCTGGAATATTGTAATTACAAAGCTATCTACTTCCTGCACCGGTGAGGTAAGTATGCAGTGACAACTTTACTTTTTCTTGGTTTTCAAATTTTTTGTACAAAATTGTCTTCCTTTAGCTTTGAACTAGAATAAACTTCCGCGTGAGGCTATGGTACTATGCATAGCAGATTTGTCTGTACTATGGATCAATATCTGTGTTTTTAAAGTCCAAACAGTTCATCTGAACCGTTCAACGTGATCTCTATATGAAAATGTACTAGCAAACTAACTTCTATATTTTTTTAGAATTTTTTTTAAATAGGTAGAAAGTCACTACTTTTAAATGGTCTAGAATCTTTAGATCAAGTGATTTTCTACCTATCTAAAAAAATAATAAAAAGATTCTAAAAAATGTAAATTTTGATCTAAAAGTACATTTTCATATGGAGATCATGTTAAACGGTTCAGATCAACTGTTTGGACTTTAAAAATGAAATTATTGATCCATAGTACGGGCCAATATGCGCTATGCATAGTAACATAGCCTCACTCTAAATTTTTAGGTTTAAATTGAAAGACAATTAATTTTATATCTTATCTCATTTAATTATATATGATTATTTCCATTTTTTTTTTTTGTGAATGTAGAACAAACCGGATGATCCAGATGCTGAAGCACGTGTCCAAGCTGTGAAGGGATTAATCTCAGTTTGCGAAACATTAACAACCATCTCCACAGAAGAATGCAAAGTTGACTGCAACGCTCTTTACTTGCTTATAAAGGATAAGGTCATGGTCACGCTTTTCAAAGCACTTGACGACTACGCAGTTGACAATAGAGGAGACGTCGGCTCGTGGGTCCGGGAAGCAGCCATGGATGCCCTAGAGAGGTGCACATACATCCTCTGCAAGAGAGACTCTGATGGAACTCTATTTGATTCCGACATTGCCAACAAACTTGTTGGAGGAATTTTGAAACAAGCTGTTGAGAAAATAGATAAGATGAGGGATATAGCCGCAAAAACTTCAAAAAGGATTCTGTACAGCCGAAATCTTCATGTCAATTTTATTCCCCATAGGGACATCTTGGAGGAAATTTTTCCTAATGATCAGGAGCTGGAGTGGAGTGTAAGATCCTTTTCTGTAATAATTTTAAGGAGTGAGGCTATGGTACTATGCATAGCGCGGATTGGTCTGTACTATGGATCAATATCTCCGTTTTCAAAGTCCAAACACTTGATCTGAACCGGTCCACATGATCTTCATATGAAAATGTACTTGTAGATAGGTAGAAAATCACTTGATAAAAAATTTAAGACCATTCAAAAGTAGTGATTTTCTATCTATCTATAAGAACAGTAAAATTTAGTCTGCAAGTACATTTTCATATGGGATCGCGTTGAGCTGTTCAGATCGACTATCTGAACTTCAAAAATGAAGATATTGATCCATAGTACGGACCAATCTGCGCTATGCATAGTACCATAGCCTCACTCATAACTTTAAGGTAGAAACTACTAGTGGATTATGATTTGGTACATCTTAAGCCTAATCTTTCCCTGTTCTATTTAGGGACTCTTGTATCAGTTACCTGGAATGGTACTGTATTCTTTAAAGCAAATTTTGATTGCAAACTATTGTTATTGTGAACTACCTCTTATCAGGTATCAACGGTTTCTTATCCAAGGTTAGTTAAACTTCTCTTGATTACCGCCTACAGCCAGTATGTACTTTCTGGGCTTGTGATCTCAACTGGAGGATTGCAAGAATCTTTAAGAAAGGTGTCACTAGAGGCATTGATAGAGTATCTAAGAGCCTCTGCCGAAGGTGATGTAGGAAGGAATAAGGAACATAACTTGAGTAATGATTTTATCTGGCTTCTCCAACAGTATAAGAAGTGCGACAGAGTTATTGTACCGGCATACAAGGTGCGTATCTTTTTCAAGCAGGTGAAATTAGTACCTCCGATAATATAAGAAAGTTATGTATACTATAGTACTATACCCATAAAAAAGCAAAATATTCTCCATAGCTTTTGATTGCCAAAGTTACTCTTTTTCTTCTGTGCTTATGATATCAAATCAATTTAATTTGAAATATCATAATTCTGACAAATTATCATAAGAATATAATTCTTTTAAATTATCACACAATTTACATGTGATAATCTACAATGTCTTCTGAAATTTTTTGGTCAATGTGTCCTAAGCATCTTATCTCATCTCAGTCAAGTTTATGGTGTCATAGCATCACAACTTTTGAGTTTGCATTGGATGAACACATTTTTCTTTAATATTTACCAGATAATAGAATGCTAATTTTTTGTTAGATATGACATTATTCTCAGGCTAATCTTTAGCACGGTTGCGTTTTTGCCTTTTTAGTTTTATGCCTATTATTTTCTGAACACTTCTATGGAGCTTCATTTTCTAACCTTTTTTACTCCTTGCAGACTATTGATGTACTACTCAGCAAAAGGTTCTTCTTAAATATGGAGGTCAGTTTACTCATAAATTAGATTGCTTTTAGAAATGCACTCTAAATGAGCGTTCGAAATAATATCTAGTATAACCTGATCTATAATAGATTACTACTAAATTAGTATACATAAACTTTATCTCCAATTAGTATACTTTTCAGCTTTTATTTACAATGGAAGTTGACATATGAACAGGGAAAAACCGTGGAATTATTCACCGCTCTTTTGAATTCTCTTTCGATGGAGTTGAAGGCATCAAAGGACTTCACTAAGTTGAGTACCGGGCTTTCAATTCTCGAGTGCATTTCATCTCATACAGCAGAGACTAACTTCCGTGCATTCTCTTCCCTTGTCTCCTTTCTTGGCCATCGCTACCCCAAGGTAAAATTCAAGCAATATCAACTGATGGCATAGTACGAGTACAAAATGCATATCGCCCTTTGGCCCCTTATTCATGATTTTAGGGTTTAATTGAGGCATATTGCGGTTAACTGAGGCTGGAATTTTTTTTTTTTTTTTTTCTGGTGCAAGTACTCTTTCCTGGCCATAGATTAACCCTAAGGCTACTCTGTCAGAGAACCTACCCTACCCCAGGAGAACAGTACTGTATGGGTACTCTTTCCGAGTTGATTTTTTTATCGGTAACACACACAAAAAAAGAAAATTTCACCCATACCATCTTTTTCAGCAAATTTCGATTCTTATACCAGGACCTTTGAATTATTCAGTGGTTGAAACCTGAGTTATGAGAGAGCCGATTTTTTTTTTAAATGATAACACAGATTTCGACAGCCGAATAATTTAGTGGTCTTGGTAAAATCAAAATTTGCTGAAAAATATGGTATGAGTGGAATTTTCATTTTGTTTGTGTTATAGATTAAAAAAAAAATCGGCTTTCCGAGCCATACCAGTCAGTGCAGTATGCTTACAGAACCAACACTTAACTTTTTTGCTTTTTTACTTTTCTTATTTTCCTGAGGTCTTCTTGATTTCTCGCATACAAGTACTAGGTAGTTTTATTTAACCACAAAGTATCTGCCAAGTTCTTATTTATTTTTAAATCACTGTTTCGTCCAATATACAGATCCGAAAAATTGATGCAGATAAGGTCTATGTTTATAATTATGATTAAATTAAAGATTCACTAATATAATCTACTAATATAATAAAATGCATCATGCAAAACTAATAAGAAAACCCGATAAAATTAATTGTAAACTATAATAGTAAACAAAAATAAAATATTAAATACTCTATAAAAATGAAAAAAATCAAATATAATAATAATGCATTTTTATGGACGATGTATTCACTAATATAAAATGTAGAGCATAAATTAAATATTAGAATTATGAAACAATGAAAATGAAGACAAGAAAATAAAAAAAATGTTTCAAATATAATATCAATACGTTTTTAAATCATTCTGTTTTGTCCAATATATATATACACAGATCCGAAAGATTGCTGCAGATAAGGTCTATGTTGTGCTGGAAGAGATAGGCGAAACAATGTGCAAAGATGGCTGCAAGGAAAAAGCAATTCAACTCGTAATAGAGACTTCTTGGGATGGAGATTTGGAGATGGCAAAGGATAAGAGGTTGGAATTTTATAAGATTGTTGGAATGGATGCATCCATTTGTAAAAGTTCTAATAATTCTGTGAGAAAGAAGGTTGAGGTGACAAAGGGTAATGCAAATGATGAGAACAAGTCGTATTCTTCATTAGTCAATTATTCAGGGTTTTAGAAATATGTAACATTGTTTAGGTAACTGGTTTTTATATCTAGGTGTTTTTTTTTTTTGTGCTTTGGACTACAAATGCAATGTCGCATTGTTGTCAAAACATCAAGCAACCATTGTTTTGCGAAGGAAAACATGAATAGTTCATGAATTATTCCGAAAAAAAAAGCTGCATGTATTTGTAAATTCATGCTTCACCCCTAATGAATAATCATAGTTTTTGTGCAACTTTATAATATACAATGGGTATGATTAAGAATGTATTTTTTTTTTTTCAGTTTTGCCCCACTCAAAATCAGTTGTGCATTATTCTACAAATATTCTTTAGTTTGCCCCACTATAATAAATGTGTTTTACCATCGTTAGAAGTCAAAATTTATTTGTAACGTGTCAATTTTTTATCAGACTCAAATTGTGCAAGTATTACATGAAGCTTTTTACTTCAGATCATGAACTAATTAATGGATCAAATTGCACAGTTGAGTCTGATGAAATATTGGCACGTTTTCAGTAAGATATCAACAGAGACTTCCATCAACCTGAAGGAGAGAAGAGATGTTGGTAATAATTAATATACAGAGATCTTCATAAATAGCTTTTCGAGAGAGAAAGAGAGAGAGGTAGCCTGAAACCCTCGAACCTGCTCGAGTAGAGAAAAAAAGTCATATATTAAATGAGCAAAAATGGTTCTCAAAGTCCATCTCTATTTTCCAATAATAATTTGATAAAAATATGTTATGTAGATTTTTACGAAAAATAAGAGCAACAAGGTTTAGGGGATAAAAAAGGGAACTTAGTTCCACTTATATAGAGAAATCTCATGTTAACATAGATTTTCTGGGGCATTGAACAAATGGAACCTTTTTTATTATTTTGAATGATAATGGAACCTTTTTCACAAATGATGGAGTTACTTTTGGATTCTATGTAGATGTAGGGTCACAACTTATTCAAAGATATGGAATCATTTGTCTATTTCGTCCATAAAATTTCAAAGTTTATGTCCAATTTGCAGATACCGTCAGTACAGTCAAAACCACACTGTAATCTAAGTTAGTTTGTGGAAAAACCCACAAGTACCAGATATATATATATATATATATATATTCCATATCAGGAAAAAAAAGATATGGAGAACTTTTGAAAAGGCCTTTTTAATTCTTTGGAAAGTTTACAAATTTTCTCAACAACTAATTAATGTCGTCCTTTAGTCAATTTGAATTACCAATCCAAGTCATTGGATAAGTCAAGTATATATATATGCTTAAAGGTGTCTATTGGTTTTACTGAAATGCAATGACAATATATAATGGATATATTCAAATATTTGCGGGTCAACTAAAAAATGATATTTCTTGGGATTTATTTAACTTATAGTACATTAAAAAAATTCAATTCTTTTCTCTTAGTTATGGCATTCATAAATTGCAGTTGGCACTGACTATGCTTCTTGTTCAGCACCCTTTGGATTATCAGTAATAAAATATTGAATAATTCTATGTGATTTAGAGCATCAACATTCCAGTAACTCAAATAATTTATAAATAACTGTTAATCACTTTTTAAAAATTAAGGTATTTAAAGTTTCTTACTTTCATATTTCTGAAATTAATTTTAGACTTTCTATTAAACCACATCAGCAATATATTAAAAATGAGAAATAATTTGAGCCAATCATTTGACCAGTATAGAATTTATAAACAGTTTCTTAATAAAAAACTTTACTGTAAGTTTTTAAATAAAAAAATTTCCACATCTCTAAAAACTACTACATCAGATTAAAAACTCTAATAATACTCTAGATGCTCTTTAAAGCTCTTATCCAGTTTTATATATCGAGCAAAATAGGAGAACACTATCTAAGCACGACTTGACCGGAAATCAATTTGGTCAAGTCCAAATATATATTTTTTTGTTCCTTGGTTCATTTGTTTATTCGGCCTTTGATTTGTTTTCATTTTGAAATTTAAGACCAAATATCGTCCAAGGAGCAATTATTTCCATAAACAACCCCGTTAATATAATAGATTGAACTAAATTTCTCTTAGCCTTAGCCCCGACATTTTTATTAATATCCAAAGTTTAATAGAAATTATTAATTATGCCCAGATTTCGGAACTTTTGCTAAAAATATCCAAGCCGGCTAGAAAATAGCCGGCTTAGGTACCCCAGTAAACCGTCAATTTTCTGGCCGGCTTACTCAATTTTTTTTTTTTTTAGAGACACTATGAAGATCAAAATATTGAAATCTAACACTGAAAATTTGAATTTTTTTGTTTAATTTATTTGTTATATTACTTCTTTTGATATATAATTAGCATATCTATACTAAAATACGCTAGATTAATTGAAATTATGTTGAATAACACTATATTATATTAAATTACGCTAAATTACATTACATTACGCTAAAATACGGTAAATTACGCTAAATTACAAATGAATAGGGACGATATCTTCACTGAAAAGGCGAAAAACGACGATGAAACTTTAAACGGTCATAAAACGGCGCTTGAGTGTCAGATTTCAGCAAATGACTACTTTTCGGAAAGCTTGCGAAAACGCACATGCGTCCGTGCCAGCTATGCCGTTTTCTAAAATTCAGAATTGCTAAAAAACAAAGGAAAGAGGCTCAAAACTTGAGTTGAAGTTTCCGATTAAGATTTCCATTTCTATTATTCAATCCAAGTAGCTCAGTAAATTAGTTACATAATGAACTTGTAGAATACCAGTTTTTACTATTTTGGAAATTTTTTTACTATTTTTTATGATTCATGAAAGATGAGCAAAATCAGTCTACTATAACGTAATTTTGTGTAGTGTAGCGTAATTAGCAAAGTTATTGTAATTGAGCGTAATTTAACAAAATTTAGTGTAATTCAACATAATTTATTGTAATCTAGTGTATTTTAGTATAAATATGCTAATTATACAACAAAAGAAGTAATATAACAAATAATTTAAACAAAAATTTCAAATTTTCAGAGTTAGGTTTCAATATTTTGATCTTCATAGTGTCTCTCTCTAAAAAGTAAAAAATTAAAAAAAAAAATGAAGTAAGCCGGTCATTTTCTGGCCGGCTTGAATATTTTTAGCAAAAGTTCTGAAATCTGGACATAATTAATAATTTCTATTAAACTTTGGATATTAATAAAAATGTCGGGCCTTAGCCGCTCTTTTAATTTTTCTTAGCCTTAGCCGCTCTTTTAATTTTTCACTTCTCTTTTTCTCTTTTCGCCTCCACAATCCACAATCCACAATCCACAGTCCTCCGACGAGACGACGAGCTCCACCACCGAAAAACACCTAATGACTCCGCCTCCGCCACACTCGCAGCCGACGGATAGTAAGTGTGTCTTTTGAATTTTTCTCCTTTTGTTCACTAAAGTAGATAGTTGATAGTACAATGATTGGTTTGTGTGTTATCTAATTAGTGGGTGTGAAGCTTTACCTCACATCAAATCAGACGGTGGATATGCTTTACCAACTATAAAGGTCATGAGATATCCATGAAAGAATTCCTATCTCGCCTTCCTTTTCAAAAATGGATCACAAGCTTTAATTGTGACTAATGGTGGTGGTAACATAACCAAAAAGGCCATGATAACACTAATTTAAAAAGGGGCTTGTTGCTTAAGGTTTTTGTCATTATCTGGACATAGTATTAGTAATGTGCGCCGCATCTAACAATAAATATAGTTCCTAGCCATTTTTTTAGGGGCTCTTAATTTATGAAAGAGACCGAAAGATAACTATCAAACTCAATTTTTAATTGGGCATCATAGGTCATGAGATAGCATTCTAGGTTTGTTCAGTAACAATTATTAGGCAATAATTATGTAAACTTTACTATCTTTCTTTTACATACTTTGAGGCGATTTCACAGCGCGATTTCGTCTCCTTCCGATCAGAGCGTGAGTGAGAAGAGAGATAAGAGATGCCTAGAGAGATAATAACTATACAGGTGGGTCAATGCGGGAATCAAATAGGAATGGAGTTCTGGAAGCAGCTATGCCTTGAGCACAGCATAGGTAAAGATGGTCTCCTCGAGGATTTTGCTACTCAGTTTTTTTTTTTTTTTGGATATCTGAGATTTGATTTAAATTGTTTCAAAAAGAAGTTTGAACCTCTAATAGTGCATAAAATGCCAATGTAGGGAGGAGACAGGAAGGATGTGTTCTTCTACCAAGCTGATGACCAGCACTACATACCTCGAGCTCTGCTAATGGACCTTGAGCCAAGGGTTATAAATGGGATTAAACTCAGCGAGTACAGAAACCTCTACAATCATGAAAATATCTATGTTTCAGATCATGGAGGAGGTGCAGGGAATAATTGGGCTAGTGGATACCACCAGGTGTTTCAGATCAAGCTGTTTATAATTTACCAGCTGTTATGTGTATATATGCATCTGTTATATTATTTCTTAGTTAAAATTTTGCAACAGACAACCATCCACATATTTATTTGTGTGTATGTGTGTGTTTACTGTTTAACAGGGAGAGCAAGTGGTGGATGATATAATGGACATGGTTGATCGAGAAGCTGATGGAAGTGACAGCCTGGAGGGTTTTGTCTTGTGCCACTCTATTGCTGGCAGGACTGGCTCAGGTTTGTTTCTTTTCTAATTTTTTCATCTCAAGTTGTTCCAACTTTTTACTTTATATTTGTTCATCCTCACACTCTGTTCTATACGTGTTATGCAAAAGCAATTCTTCTAAATATTTGGCTCTTTGAATTGCTGCTGTTTGATGTTGTTACCATATGGATTTGTTATATTACAGGATAGCTTAACATTTTGTCAGAGCGGAGTTCCTATGTGTATATGTAAGACCTGGCTTTTCTTAAAATGTTGCAGATAATGACTTGATAATTAGAAAAGGTTTAGTCAAGCAAAATACAGCTAAATACTCGTATGTTTCTTTGTACCTACGCATCATCATTTCATAAGTTGAGCTATAAATTGTTAGAACCAGTTCCTGGATTAGCTTGACTTGATGTTCGTTTAATGCGGGCTCAGTAAATGCAATGGCAGAACTGTCTAATTTAATGGTATATATTTTCCAGTTATATATATCCAATGGTTATTTGCATAATTTACGAGTATCAAAATGTCCGTTTGTTAGCTGCAAGCACGAGAAGTATACATCGTAATCTTCGATTTTGGTAAACATTTTAGTGAAATTAGCAAAGAAAGAACCTGGTGTAGGTTATGCAAGATTTTATTTCTGACCATATTTCTCTAGTCTCAATAAAATCTAACCTTACTACGGCAACTTACATTTTGCTCCGGCTTTCTTCCACAGTCATGGCCTCCTGCATTCTATAACTTCTATATTCCATGTGTGCAACTCATCAATGGAAGAAACATCACATTTTCCCCTTTGAAAATTAGTATGCATCTCATCTTTCTTTCTCCCAATACTTTAAAGTCACCCAATTACTTATCTTTCTGATATCTGAAGACAGTGGAGGAAAGTTGTGTTTGGTACCTTTGGAGTAAATACGGAACAAAAGGGTACGTTTATGCGGTAGTGTATGAGATGTATCATTTTTTAGGGATGAAATAAGTGATATGACATTTTGCATGGGTAGAGACGTAAATGTCCCGATTTCATAAAGAAAACTTAGATTCTGATGAGTTGCCCCTTTTGCACAGGCATGGGCTCGTATCTCCTTGAAACCCTAAATGACCGCTACTCGAAAAAACTTGTGCAGACCTATAGTGTCTTCCCAAACCAAAATGAGACCTCTGATGTGGTGGTCCAGCCCTACAACTCCCTGCTTACACTAAAGCGCCTTGCTCTGAACGCTGACTGTGTGGTTGTGTTAGACAACACTGCACTGAACCGAATTGCTGTCGAACGGCTGCACCTCACAAACCCAACTTTTGCTCAGACAAACTCCCTTGTGTCTACTGTAATGTCAGCCAGCACAACTACATTGCGATATCCTGGATATATGAATAATGATCTTGTTGGTTTATTGGCTTCGCTAATAACGACCCCAAGGTGCCATTTCTTGATGACAGGTTATACGCCACTTACAGTGGAGAGACAGGTAAATGACTTCCTCAAGCTTCATATTGGTTAAAATTCTTACCAGTGTCCTGGTTTCATAGAGTATAACTTGGTCATGGTAGTTTTTGTGAAGGGTTGTAGCCATCTAGCTTTTATGATGGCTTAGTTGGCTATGAAGTGGTGTTGAAACTTTCAAAAGATTATTTGAGCTGGAGATGATACATGACAGTGCTTTGAATTCTGAATAATTTGGATTTCTTGGTGGGGGGTGGGGGGGAGAAACACCTCCAGGACCTAAAGCAAACTTTCAAACTATACCAAGTCATGGTTCATAGATCCTTTACCAGTGAAAAAAGAAAGATGAACAGACTAGATACCTCTATTAGTAAACAAAACATGAACATTATTGTAATATTGAATTTAAAAAAATATTTATCAGTTTCAAAAGTACTATTCTAACAAAATTAGGATGTTCTACAATATTTAAGTATCTGTTTTTGGTAGGCTAACATGATACGCAAGACTACAGTTCTTGATGTGATGAGAAGGCTGTTACAGACTAAGAACATAACGTGCTCTTCATATGCTCGCACTAAAGAGGCTAGCCAAGCCAAATATATTTCAATACTAAACATCATTCAAGGAGAGGTGGATCCAACTCAGGTAAAGTGGACACTCGTTTCTTTTGATTAGGAAAAGTTGCTATAGTTTTCCATCTTTCGGAATTTTATTTTTTAATAAAAGAAAAGGATTGCCACTTTGCCAGTAACTTTACTAGAAAATCCTAACAGCGGCATTCCTTTCAGTATACATAGAGACCTCAAATATTGCACTGGCACCGATGGCTGTACATTATCATACTAATTACTGCCACTTTCTTGTAAATGGTGTATTATAACTTTTAGCTCAAATAATGCAAAGTATGTGATTTTAAAATTATGAAACATGAAAGCTTGCAGAGAATAAGGGAAAGGAAGCTTGTGAATTTTATATAGTGGGGACCTGCTAGCATTCAGGTTGCTTTGTCTAGAAAATCGCCATATGTCCAGACTCCTCACAGGGTATGATTTCGTTTGTTCTTCCTTTTAAGTTTCATATTTTTGATGTTACTGTAATTGGGTTATCAGATAACTTACTAGATTGCTATAATAATTATCATGTTAAGTTCCATTTTAGTATTGTTTGTATAGGCTGTCAATATTTAGGGTTTATTCAAATAACACTTGAGAATCCTCATGGTGGTGAGTTGTAGTCAACATCCATTTGGGTGTTGTCATCTAGCTATTTGAAGACAGAATCCGGCCTATGTAATTAAAATTGAGTTGAGCTAATAATGACCCAGTGCCCCAATAGTCAAATGGTTCTGTTATGCATTGTTGTCAAAATTATGCAATACTAGGTGCAAGTGTCACTCATTTTGCAAACCTCACAAGTGTATAATAAGGTTTCAAGTTCACTAGGTCTCTATTCCCTTTTTAATAGCTCATAACAAGACATCTAACTGCTCAAATCTCTGCTTCTCTTTTCCACTGTATACTTGGTAAAAGTGCTTCCCCCGTCTCTCACTCTCTCTCTTTTACACTCTTTGTTTGTTTGTGTTTATATAGGTTAGTGGGTTAATGCTTGCAAATCACACTAGCATAAGGCATCTGTTCAGCAAGTGCGTGAGCAGTTACAAAACACTGAGGAAGAAACATGCTTTTATTGACATCTACCGGAAATTTCCCATGTTTGCTGTGAGTCACGTCGTAGCAATTTTATTATATCTTAGTTTCATCTATCTTAACTATCTATTGTTGGTTTATGTATATTTTGTTCATGCCTTTTTTTTGGGTCCAGGTTAATGATCTGTTTGAGTTTGATGAGTCTAGAGAGATCATAGAAAGCCTTGTCAATGAATACAAGGCATGTGAGTCACCGGATTACATAAAATGGGGCATGGAGGTAATCATTAAGTTCAATTGTATTCTATTTTTTTTTTTGGTTGGTATGGAATGGTGGACCATGAGTGTGATTTTAATATCGTAGATACTATAGTTCTTTAGTGTTTCTGGTTTCGTTTACTGGTACTCCAGTAAAGTGGTTTTTTTTTTTTTTTTTGTTCTTAACACTACTTGTGATTCATTTAGTAATTTATTGTAATTTCCTCAGGACGCTGGAGATGCAAAGTTGGTGGTCTGAAAATATTTAAGATGGAAGTATTTATCACCGGTAAGAGATTGCTTAAAAAAGAGTTTAAGGAAAAATCGAAGAACATAGGTTTCTCCATGTGTGAATTAGAGAGGTCTGATATGGTGTTTTTTCAACATGGTCTTTCTTTTGAAAGTTTTTGTTTGCAATTTTTCTGTGGATGGTTGTTTGCTTTGCCTTTTTGAATTTGCCATGTGTACTTAGCTGTTCAATGTATGGTGCTTGATTTTTGTTATTTAGGTATAGATCATCATTTCTCATGATCTCCTCAGTTTGCTAGTTTTAGCTTTTAAGTCTGCATTTTCTTTTATTACTTCCATGTGGGCATAGTAACGATTGTAATGTTTGGTTTTCTTAATTTGTAGATGAAATGGTTGCACTTGATTGGTTTCTGTTCTTTCCACGAAAATCAATTTTCCTAGTCATCGACACAAACCACTCTGTGCTTTTTTATAATGGGCTCATTAGGCATGTTCCTCAGTCCATTAGATAAACATATGGGCCGGGCTCATGCTATCCATCCATATTATATCCATCACTTTGAGTTACAGCGCATAATCAAACGTTCAAGAAACAGTTTTTATTTTTTTTTATTATTATTATTATGTTACTTGAACCCAGAAGATAAAATGTCCATATTTCTTTTTCGTATGTACATCATTTACACAAAACAGGTAATTGAGACAGAGACTTTGAAATAACAAATGGTACTATGATTTTGTTTTATATATATAATGCTTCTGGCCTCCAAAGTCTACCTACCCCAGCTGTTGTACCAATCCCATTACCTTCCAAAATTTGGTTGATCTTTCCCTTGATCAAATCCATATAAGAACAGATCTTGTTGCAACGCCTTTAGATGATATAGACTTGTGTGAATACTTGGTTCCATGACCATCCACATGGAACTAATAGAATCATACTCATTAGACTAAAAGTTGCTTCCATGAGCACTTTGTCATTCAATTAATGAATGAATTGATTAAAATCAACAAATGTGATATATAGAGTACAAACATAAATAGTTCTATTCGAACAATAAAAAGTAAAATAGTAATTAAACAACGCTATTAAATTGTGCAATTTTATTAAAAAAGAGTAAATTTTCGTTTGATAAAATATTAATTGGAATAATAAAAATATGAATTATATGATGATATTTTTAATGAAGAGGGTTCAAATGCCTCCATTTTTTGTGCCTCCACCATGCCTCCATTTTGAAAAACTTTAATAACTCAAAATTTAAAACTTAGAAGTCAAAATAAAACCGTTGGATATGATCTACATCATTTTAGCTATGTGCTCATAAAAAATTATCACATTTCAATTTTGTTTTTATGTGAATCAATAAGTTCAAAAATCAACGTTTAGAAATTATCTCTATTAGTACGTTTTTTACAAGCTCTTGATGACAACCAAAACAAAATTAAAATGTCATAAATTTTTTACACGTGCATAGATAAAATGATGTAGATCATATCCAGCGGTTTTATTTTGACTTTTGAGTTTTAAATTTTGAGTTATTAAAGTTTTTAAAAATGGAGGCATGGTGGAGGCATGAAAAATAGAGGCATTTGAACCCTCCTCATTTTTAATTATGATTAATAATAATGATGATGATTATGATACTAATAGTCATAATGATGATGACAATATGATGATGATGATCTCAAATAAAAACATTATAATAAATAATGATAATAATATTACTAATAGTTTTTATATTGGTATTTATAAACAACAATAATTATACAATAATATTAAAAGTCCTATAAAATAATGCTAATATAATAAAAATAATTATTATTATGAATAATGACTCTTGTAAATAATAATAATAATAAATAAAATATAGTATAAAATAATTTAATCACTATTCCGCAGATAGCTAATATGTTGTATGTCATCCGACCTACTTGTTAGAATAGCATAGTAGTTTATTCAACGCTATTTTTAATCTTCTAATATGCGTTTGAGAATCATCCAGCAAGAGAGAATTGACTCTTGTTTATTTTCAAAATTTTAGTATTTAAATTATATATAATTTTCTATATAATTACCGTAAAATTTACTCTAATACTTATATAAAAAATTTATATAATTGACTCCCATAATTTAAAAATCTGACTGACAATCATTTTCAGTCAGAATAGCACACTGTTTTACTATTCCAAATGTTATCATGCAAGCCCATATAATTTGGTATTTTATACCAAAATTGCATGGCCGCATGTATAAAGACTGAAGCTAGCACAAGGTATGTATAACATTTTAAGCATGTTAGCATCGGTAAAAATGTCATAGTTGGATCATTTTTATTTTAAGATGGCCCACCATCTGCCTACCCAATCTATCGCTGTATCACTAGTCATGTCATGAACAGATCCAAAGATTTATAAAATCTTTATTTATCAACCACACCACACAAGATTTTATTTTTTTTAAATGATAAAGATTGGGATTGAAACCCAAGATTTGACATTCCTTTTCTTCAACTTAAGCTGCAATACTGCTGTGCCTGCTGTTCTGGTAAAGGCCAGAGAAAGGGACCAGAGTATTATGGACTTCAAAACATCACCAATTTACCATTCAATTTTTTTTTAATTCAATCAATTTAATTATTGCATATGCCAATGTTTGGTTATGGCATAACTAGTTTTGTAAGTACTTTATTCCATACTTATAGAGTCAAATAAGAATAAAATTAGATAGAATAGCATGATATAAGAAATCACTTATGCTGTTATAAATTAACTCACTATATAGGTTGCATAAAATTATAACACAATTTTTAAAATCTCTTCCATAACTTAACTTTAAGTCACAATCAAATAAGAATATCTTATGCCGTCGTAATTTTAAATAAACAACTTATTCCATTGTAACTTTAACCCACAATGAAACATGAGCTATAGTAATAATGACAAATATATCATGAGTTGACCGGATCAGTTTATTATATATTGGCATGAGGTGAAATCATGTGGTATACCATTAATTTCGGTTTGAAAGGATGCATTCCTGCTTCCAAAAGATCAAAACACAATTATTATGTGTTTTGTGGGGGCCATGAAGAGGCCTTGGCCATGCTGTTTGCTGCACTTTCACTGAGATGGATCTGTGTCAAATTCTGATAACTTAGCTTGGCCATACCAGATTCTTTGACAAGAAGACATCAGGTGACGTACCTTTTTAGCTGCCTCCACTTCACAAGTTGTTTGTCTCCTTGCACAAACCACCTCCTTTGTGTGAAAACTCAAATTATATTGACAAGGGCCGGAGCTAGATTTTCCAACTATGATGATCAAATACACAATGAGAGTCAATTATATAAAATTTTCTTATAAAAAATGAAGATTAATTTTACAATACCATGACATTTTACTCTAAATTATATTAAAAATTATATGTAAATACAAAAATTAAAAAAATAGCCATTCCTTTGACCTAGGTCTGCCTCTGATATAGACACACATATATAGTCCAGCTAATATGCTTTTAGTAACATTTCAATTCATATGTTTCCAATTCAAAATTCATCACTTCAGTTTCAAACAAAAAATTTAAATCGTTCAAACCAATCTCCTTCTAGAGAGCTTCATTTACATATAATTTTTTTTTAATTTTCGAATTCATTTAGTATCAAGTCAAGAGATAAAAAAAATGAAAATTTGTGCGCATATTGATGCATTGTTGGTATGTAAAAAAACCATCTTTCAAAAATCATAAAAAATAGGAAAAAAATTATAAAAATAGTAAAAATTGGTATTCTACAACTTTAATATATAATCAATTTACTGAGCTACTTAATTCGACGTTTTGAATGTAAATTTTTGAAATTTGGTCCGTAAATATTTTGACCGAAGTGCTTACAAAAGCATATTTGCCGGATGTTTGATGCAAGTTCACGCAGGCGTTATTATGATGCGGTGGTTCCGTCATTAGTGAAAATGATACATAAGATTAATTTAATTTAAACCATCCGATCGCGATCCGACAATTCGGGTTCAAGCTAGTAATAGCTAGTGTGGTAGGGGTGTAAACAAATAATCGCGGATAATATTTGTTCTGAAAATAAGGTAATAAAGTTCTCATAATTTATGATTTGTGCCAAGTTAGACCCCTAATTTTTAATTTTGATAATCAACCCTCCTTTTTGAACTATATATTTAGTGATAATAACCTCCGGAACAGATAATTTACTACTTAATGATCAATTTTAAGTTTAAAGTGATTAAAATATCTTTGAATATATATAGTATAATATTTAAAATATTTATGATTTATGATTTTTTTTTTTTTTGGAAAAACCAATACATTTTTTTTTTGAAGAGGAATGCACTTGATTAATATCATAATATTTGAGATGTTAGCTATTTTTAAAGGTTTAAAACTTCATGAAAAGCTCTCCGAAACTTGATAATTAATTAACCGGCAATTACATAAAATATCTCATTTATTGTAGACGACAGTTAATTGTACTCTCTGATCATGAGGTTACATTTTTTTTTCAAAAAAAAATATATATTATACATTATATATATTAATTGGAATAAATATTTTAAAAGCCATACTTTTACGTACTTATTTAATAAAATTTTAAACTTAAACTTACCATATTCGAGTACAGAAGAATAAAGGGTTAAAAATGGGTGTAAATATTTTTCTTTATTGTAATATATTTGTGTTGTATGATCAAAGTGAACATACAGTGTTTCATGGTTCATAATTAAGAAACTAAAAAGAATGTATTTATGTAGGGGGGCGTTAATTTGTTGTAAGACTTAAAAGATTTCTATTTTATGCTCAAATAATATATAGTTGCATACTTGCATGCAATTCATTCTTATGAAATAGTAAGTATGCATTTTCATATTTCTTTCTCTGCAGTATGCATATATGTATGAATATAAGATTACAAATGGGTATATTTTTCTTTTCTTTATTTCGAGTGAAAGTAAAACCCGGCAAACTGTTCATGTATGATCTCAAAATCTATGCAGATAGGAGACCTTTTAGAAGAACTTCCAAAAAATCAAGAACTTCAATTAATTTTTATACATAAACATGAAAGAAAACATGAAAGAAAAATATGGAATATATATACTATCACCTTAGTTCAATCAAAAGTATGTAATTAATTAAATATGTTATGTGATTCCGTGATGACGACAATAATAATAATTTTATTGCACCAGGTTAATCTGTCCATGAAACTTGATCTAGAATAAACCGAGTCTAAATCTATTTTTAGTAAAAATATATTGGAATTCAATAATTATCTAATTGTTTAATATTTATAAGAGATTCATCATTTGAGTTTCAAATTTACAAGGACGTTGTATTTGTCTCTAATTAAACTAAGTCTAAATCATTAATATGCCTTCATATTTGGGAAAAGTAATTAATATGTTTGCTCAAGGAATGATCGTCTTAATTATTAATCAGGTGACTGGAACTTTTTCTTTGTTTTATATTTGTTTAGGGTTCACATCAGGTTCATGATATATAACCAACATAATTTGTGAGCCCAATTATTTGTTATATATATATATATATATATATATATATATATATATATATATAGTGCTTGGCTACTATGCTTATATAAGCAAAAGCCCACATATGCTTAAATGAGCATTTTTGCGTTTCCAATGTTCAAATGGTCGATCTGACCGTTCATCTTGTTCTCCATATTAATATGTGCTTGGAGACTAAATTTTACAAATTTCTGAATTTTTTTACTATTTATTAAGCCACTTTGAAAGTTTCTGATCTGGTGGTCCAGAATTTTGGAAACACTGTTTTTACTGTTCACCCAGATCAGCAATTTTCAAAGTGGCTTAATAAATAGTAAAAAAATTCAGAAAAATGTAAAATTTAGTCTCCAAGCACATATTGATATGGAGAACAAGATGAACGGTCGGATCGACCATTTGAACATTGGAAACGCAAAAATGAGTTATAAGCATATGTGGGCTTTTGCTTATATAAGCATAGTAGCCAAGCTCTATATATATATATATATATATATATATAATATATATAGATATATAGATATATATCTATATATATAGGAGTAGAACTAGGGTGCTCATAAGCTCACCAAGCCCTTCCGTGAGCGCGACTCTAAAACCTATCAAATTGATTTCAAACGACATTTCCAAACCGTTAGATGTTCAATCTATATTAAAATGTGCTTGGAGACCAAATTTTACATTTTTTGGAATTTTTTTACTATTTATTAAGATGGTTTGAAAATTGCTGTTTTCCAATGGTGCAGAATTTTAATAAAAACAGCGATTTTCAAACTATCTTAATAAATAGTAAAAAAATTCCAAAAAATGTAAAATTTGGTCTCCAAGCACATTTTAATATAGATTGAACATCTAACGGTTTGAAAATGTCGTTTGAAGTCAATTCGATAGGTTTTAGAGTCGCGCTCACGAAGGGCTTGGTGAGCTTAGGAGCACCCTAGCTAGTTCTACTCTATATATAGATATCTATATATATATATAGATATATCTATATATATATATAGATATATATATAGATATATAGATATATATATCTATATGTATCTATATAGATATATATATATCTATATATCTCTATATATATATGTATATATATAGAGGTTGGCTAATGTCATAACGTTATAACTTCGGCCGAAGTTATAACGAGTCGTTTTTGCAATTTCAAAATTCAAACAACCAATCCGAACCGTTCAACACGTTCTAAATATTGAAATGTGCTTGGAGACTAAATTTTACATTTTTTGGAATTTTTTTACTAATTAAGCCACTTTGAAAATACTGATCCGGTGGTCCAGAAAATTTTACTGTTTTTTACTGTTCACAGTAGATCTGCGATTTTCAAAGTGGCTTAATAAATAGTAAAAAAATTCCAAAAAATGTAAAATTTAGTCTCCAAGCACATTTCAATATTTAGAAAAAGTTGAACGGTTCGGATCGGTTGTTTGAATTTTAAAAACTAATAAACGACTCGTTATAACTTCGGCCGAAGTTATAACGTTATGACATTAGCCGGTCTCTATATATATATATATATATATGTATGTATATATATATATATATATATATATATGTATATATATATATATATATGTATATATATAGAGCTAGGCTATGGTGAGTTGTGAAGTAAGATGTCATTTTTACTTCACGCTCATATTTTCATTTTGAAAATTCAAACACCCGATCCGAACCGCTCAACATGTTCTAAATATTGAAATGTGCTTGGAGACTAAATTTTACATTTTTTGGAATTTTTTTACTATTTATTAAGCCACTTTGAAAATCGCTGATCCGGTGGTCCAGAAAATTTTACTGTTTTTTACTGTTCACAGTGGATCAGCGATTTCAAAGTGGCTTAATAAATAGTAAAAAAATTCCAAAAAATGTAAAATTTAGTCTCCAAGCACATTTCAATATTTAGAAAAAGTTGAACGGCTCAGATCGGGTGTTTGGATTTTTAAAATGAAAATATGGCGTGAAGTAAAACGACGTTTTACTTCGCAACTCACCATAGCCTATCTCTATATATATATATATATATATAGAGGTTGGCTAAGATCAAAGTGGTATGACCAAGACCTTGGTACTACCAATTCGTTTTTGTGATTTTCAAAGTTTAAATAGTCGATCTGAAGTGCTCAACGTGTTCTCCATATTAAAATGTACTTGGAGACCAAATTTTACTTTTTTTAGAATTTTTTTACTATTTTTTATAGATTTTTGAAAATCACTGTTTTCAGATTTTATTTATTTATTATTATGAAAAACAGTGATTTTCAAAAATCCATAAAAAATAGTAAAAAAATTCAAAAAAATGTAAAATTTGATCTCCAAGCACATTTTAATATGGAAAACACGTTGAACACTTCAGATTAATTATTTAAACTTTAAAATCGCAAAAACTAATTAGTAGCACCAAGACCTTAGTCATACCACTTCAATCTTAGCCAACCTCTATATATATTGGTTTCCTGTCCAAATCAAGTCGATTATCCGAAGGTCGTTATCGGACCACAAGCTTTGAATCGGCGGTGGTGGGTTGTCAGTTTTTAATTTGTGTATATATATATATATATATATATATATATACTGTCTACACATATATAATATGCATATATGTACTATATATACAGTTGATCACTGCAAAACCATAAGCGGTGCGTGAATATCTCCTCTTTCCTTCAAATCATCTTTAACCTATATCTCTCTCCACCTAATTGATCGATGGCTTGCTTGGTCTCGATCGGTTTCACCTCCTAATTAGCACTCTTCCTCGATCGAGTGGTACATCCTGTGGTGCCCATTAGTTATGGTGTAATCAAAAGCGGGTGAGTTCAAGCTTACAGCACAAGCAACATGTTTAGCACCAAGTCAAATTAATTAAACAAGTTGATTCTACAATTTGTGTTCTTTTTTAATTTATTTATTGGTAATATTAGATTTGTCTGGTGCCTTATTATGGATTTCAGGAGGTCCCTGAACTTCTGATTCTAAGCTTCATTTTTAATTGTAACGAAAACTGTGTACATTTTTATTTTATTAAAACCAAATTGTTCGCCTACACTTGTTGAAAGTAAATATTGAAGCTACAATGGCAGCAAGTCAGATTGGAAATTAACCCTCGGATTTTGATGTATTTGATATATATATATTTGCCTTTTGAAAAAGCATATAATAATAGTAACAATCAGAAAAAGAAACTACTATATAGAGAAACATATATATATAATTGTAACTTAATTGGGTTGTGCAATTGTATTATTTGAATTTTATAGGATTAGTTGTGCAACCCATAAACATTATGTGTAAGTGTCACCGGCTAGTGTTTATATATACACTGAGAAACGATTAAATACTAATATTTTTGGTGTCTCAAAATAAATATAATTTTATCAATAACTAAAACTTTAATTTTAGAAAAGAAAAATTGTGAAGTGTGATCATTTACTCTATTTTTAAATAACATATTCACATTACATCTCCAAAAACTTGGAATATGTTTTGCACAAGTTCATAGAGACAAAAAATAATAATGATTTTTTTATTTTAATTATTGCTTCTTTGATTCTTTCCACCTTTTGATCTTTTATAAAATGAACTACAAATTTAAATTCATATACGATTCTTAAATTAAATGAACCACTTTACAAATAAAATAAGATTAGCAGCTCAGATAATTAATTTGATACTTAAATTTTGGTGTACAAATTAAAAAAAATCAATTTGTGGTCATGATGGAGCACCAAAAATATGGTTCTTGGATCGCTTTTATGTATTTGTATATACATTAGCTTAATTTATTTCCTAATTTGACCTGAAATATTATTTTTATTAGTTTGGCCATGCTTAATAAATTAATAGGCAAATATGCAATTACATGCCTATTTCTTAGCAGACAAATATGCAATAATTACATGCTTAATTAGTTAACAGACAAATTACTTTTTGAATTTTTTATAAAATTAAAAATAAGTATAGTTGTCAAATAACTTCTTTTGATGAATAAAAAGTAAACCTAATGCATGGTTATGGTTCTATCAAGATTCAAGATTTCTGATTTACTTGGAAAAAGTTACTGAAAAATGCACAGTGCTTTTGCCACCTCCAGTTTTTTGAAAGTTGGTCGGTAAGTATAATTGGCTAATTGCTTCTTTAAATTAAGACAAAAAGTAAACTAGGGACAGTTATCTTAGCTTTCAACTTCTGAAAAATGAACACTAAATGCAAAGAAAAAAGAAAAAGGAAAAAAGAACAGCATGCAAAAACTACAGCAAATAACAGATTGAAAGAGAATATGTGTTCCAAGTCAACTAATAAAACATATTTTGATGATCAAACTTTGCATACCGGCTTTTAGACATGCGTACCCACTAAACACTCGTTGCCTCCCTTTAATGGACATGCATGAAACCACTAAACAAAGGAGAGACTAAAAGACAATAAAGAAAGGGAAAAAAAAAGAAGATAAAGGGTAAACCCTAGGACCATACATTGGTCACTGTCCTTATACAGTGAAGCACCTTCATTAGACATTAGCACAACTAATTAAATAGAGCAGAGAGAGAGAAGAGAGAGAGGCGAAGCCCTAGCTAAGCTAGAAGAGGTGAGCTCAGTTTAAAATGGTGAGACTCCCATATTAGCAGCCACCGGTGAATAGAAACCTTCCTTTAGAATATTAGTTGCATCTTCTTTTCTCACCTAAAGTAAAAGGCAACAATTAATTAGTGCATTCATCTATATTTAGGTATTTTAAAATTTTGTTTGTTGATCATTTGTTAAACTTAGAACATAATTGAACTTGTGATTTAACTTTCATGTAGAAAGTAGATTGCTCTATCCATATTAAAGAACTAAAGAGCATGGGTATTATATATATATGTCCATTTCACAAAAAAAAAATGTATAGTTGCCCCATAAATTACTTGGAACAATAATCCTAATTGGAAATAATATCAGAAAAAAAAACTATTTTGGAATAATTAACTGGCTGAAATAAAAAACAAGATAAAGCAATTCAATACACATGTAAAAAAGAGCAATTGGATTCTTATTCTTTTTATTTCTTTCAGATATTGAAACAACACACAGCTGCAAATTGAAATTGGTTTATCTTATTAATTTGGTAAAAAACAAATGACTAAGAAGTGCATATATATATAATCCCGCCCAAAATATAAGTGAAATAAATAAATTGTTATAATTTTATGCCAAATAAATTCTCACTACTTGGGATAATTAATACATATATTGTTAACTATTGAAAACATTATATATATATAAGAGGAGGTAGAAGCTGGAGATATATAACATAAGATGAAATGTACAGTTTTTGCTGCAAAGAAGGTGTTCTATATTTAGCTGGTAACACTATATATCCTAGTAATCTATGTCTGAACATAATTATTATATAGAATTATAGATATACTCAGGCGTGCTATACGGTTGACCAGTGTTTGTAATAGTCACATCAAAACAGATACAAGTCAAACCATGTGATAACCCAGTAATAGAATCAGAAGCTAAGTTTAGCATAGCCTAATAAACCATCCTCAAAAGAAGTGCATGCACGGATAATGCTCATATGCTTATATATATATAAGACGAGCATACACTTTCACTCTTTTTTTGTGACTCCGAATTACATTCTACATTTTCAAAGTTCAAACAGTCAATCCAAACCGTTCAACATGATTGATATATTAAAATATGCTTGCAGATCAAATTTTATATTTTTTTGAATTTTTTTACTATTTATTAAGATGGGTACAAAAATTCAATGGTCAAAATACTTAATTAATAGTAAAAAAATTCAAAAAAATGTAAAATTTGATCTGCAAGCACATTTTAATATATCCATCATATTAAACGGTTTGGATCGACTGTTTGAACTTTGAAAACTTTGAAAATGTAGAGTATAACTCGGTGTCACAAAAAAAGAGTATAAATGATCCCTCCTCTATATATATATATTAATTCAAAAGATGCTAAGTAGTACTCTTGTTGTACCTGTGGGGGAGCGTTGGATTTCTTTAGGTTCTGATCAGGCATGAGTCCGAAATGGATGTGGGGAAAGTGGGCCCACTGAGACAGAGAGAAAAATTTTAAACTATAAAATTAAGTAGAAAGAGAATGAAAACCCTAGAATGAAGGGAAGAGACTAAGAGAGAGAGAGAGAGAGACTGACGTTCTTTGCTGCAGCACTGAAAGCCTCTCTATGAGTTATGTCGGGATTTCCAGCTTTTATCCGTTGGATTTCTTCCCTGCCATTTTCATTCAAATATATAAATAAAACAACAAAAATGATAGAATGCATGCATTATTTCTAATTTCTGAAAAAAATTCTTACTTGATGAACCTATTGTACGCTGATGGCACCCGTTGCCTCTTCTCGGGAGCTAAAACAACAGCAAAATTAAAAAAATAATAATAAGAAGAAGAATTTACATAAAATTTTAGTACATATATCTAAGAGTTAGAAATACAAAGGATATGAATTGCATGGCATGGGAGGTTCTGAAGAGGTTTTACAGTTACAAGACAAGATTAGATTAAAATTAATAGAGAGAGAGAGAGAGAGAGAGATTGAATGCATCACATGGGATTCAAACAATTTAATTCAAAACTGTTCTCTTTTAAAAAATCTGTACGTGTTTGTAATTTTCTTCAAATTTGAAGCATTTCAGAAGGTCCTTTACTGGATTGTTTCGTTGTCTTTTCAGAAAAGAATTTCACTGATAAGACAAGTAAGAAAACTGTATTCCAACATTCCTACAAGAGAGGAATAGAAACCTGAAAAGCAACATAAAAAAAGAAAAAGAACAAGAGTATATTACGTCTATTCACAGGTTGGGTTTGAGGGAGTTCTTCAGGTATTATCCTTTTCAATGGTGCATTGTTACAGTTGTTGTTGTTGCTGCTGCTACAAGTGGTGATGCTACTCAGACATGGCTGATCAAGCACTGAGCTTGGATTTTGGCAAGATATCTCATGATCCTACAAATCAACAAATTAATTGTTAACAATTCAAATAAAATTAGGAGCAAAGTTTTATGATGAAAAGAAAAGAGATTGAAAATATATGTATGTATATATATATATACACACACATACCAAGAGAGTGTGGTTTGAATTAGGAGAGAGGAGAGAATACTGGCCAAGGTGAAGTTGTCCAGCAGTTGTATTAAACAGCAGAGCTCTCATATTAACAGAGAGAAGGTTCGTACAGTGACCACACCTCACCGTAACCGTCTGTAACAAACTCGTGTACGGTACACTCACCTAATAACAAAAAAAAAAAAAAAAAAAAACTGTAAAGATCCAAGTAGCTAGCGACTAAGAACAGACAAAAATAACAGAAGAAGAAGGTGATTTGTAGTTACTGCGAGGACTGTATCGCATAAGTTGCAGTGCACATAGCAGAGCTGCTCGGGGGAAAGGAGGTGGTGGTGCTCTAATGGCGAAAAGGCGCCTGAAGAGGTTGACATTCTTCTCTGATTCTTTTCTTTCTTTCTTTAATATGTGACCTAGAGATCAAGAAAGAGGAAAGAGAGTTTGTTTTTTTAATGGAGCTGGTGATTGATTTGATTCTTTGATTGATGGCAATGGAACCTCGGATCTGTCGTTCCTTTCCTGATTTGAAATATTGAGTGGGGATTGAGGAGAAAGAGAGGAAGAGAGAGAGAGAGAATGAGTGAGAGGAGATGGATCGGTTGGGAAAAGATATAATATGGGGATTGGATTCTCTCCCCTTCTCTCTCTTTATCTCTCTCTCTCTTAATCCGAGCTAGTTCTGTGGGAAACAGACAGCTGACACAGCAATGACAGAGATATTATAAATTTATCGGAGAACAGTCGCTTGATGGAAGGCGCTGCTCAATGTGGGGTTTGCATATAAAATTGTCCCCAAAACAAATTTTTTGATGGTTAGTTTCGTATAATACATGACACAGATCATGGTTTATGTTAACTTTCACTGTTGCAGCAGGTGCTGATTTGACTATCAGTTTTGGATGCTTAATTTCATATTATGTTAGCTTTCACTATTGCACCAGATGCTGATTTGACTATCTGTTTTGGATTGTAAATTTCATATCATTCGCTTTGTCTGCAATTTAATTTACTGGAGCATATATATTGTCTATTTTGTTTTTTTAAAATAGTTGATTTAATCCACCGATTTCTATTGAAATCAGTTGAGATCAACTCCCGGTACATAAAACAGGTATACCAAGATCTGATCAGTAGTACATCTGTTGAGTTACAAAACATCACAATAACAATTCAACTAAAATCCACAAAACAAACCCTGCACACAACCTACGTAAAAGTAATTGCACAATCAACAAGTCAGAAAACCAACTACACAAAACAAAGCAAGTAAGCCTAATCATCCAGGAGGTCCCAATCTGAAGGAAATTCGGGTAGGTTATTATGTAACAATTCGATTCAGTTCATCATTTGTTCACTACCCGAAAATCAGAATCCATGTATAATGTTAATTCCAAGATAAATAGAGTTTACCACTAGACGCGCAGCGGAAACTTCAAGCACTAGCGGTAATCTTCTTCACTTCGTATAGCTCGTGTCAGATCCATGCAACAGCAACCGCATCCACGTCTCTACAGGTATCCACATGAACAGGTTGACAAACAATTGCGAGTCGGAGTGCTAGCACCAACTGACAGTCCCCTCTTGTCTTTCTACTTTTCACTCTGGGTTTCTGAAGTGGTGCGAATAGATAGATCCGGTTTTCATTTTTTTTCCAAAACCAAAAATATTGTTTCTCTATTCTTTTTCTGTTTCTTTTCTGTCTCTGTTCGAAAATTGAATAGTTCTAAGAGAGAGACGAAACTGATCATCTGCATGTGTATATATAATACAACACACCATTTGATTGCACCTATTCAGTATCACTTATCCAGAAGTAATCATATCACAGAGGTATAGCATAAATTTGGACTCATATTGTGTTCAGTCCAAAATAGCCTAATCCATATTATAATTACACAATTAACTATTAATTATGGCTCATAATATTCTAACCTTTTAGTACATTTCTAACACAATCCACAGAGCCCTCCTCATCCAATGTATATTGTCTATTCTTAGAAATGAATATTTCATCCTATTTGTATATTAACCATTTTTAAAAATGTAAAATTCTATAAACCGGTCAATTGTTAAGCTGATCACAATAGTATTCACGATATACAAGAATATGTAGTATCTGCGAAGATAAAGAATGTCAATTGCCGAAGGTAAAATTATTAACTACGAAAGTATCCGCAAAAATACAAATGTTGTTTAAGTAATTTTACCTTTATGGATAAAACAGAGTTTTGTCGGCAACGTCGATATTGATATAAAAGCTTCCTTTTTCATGTTTATATATATGTGATTTTATTCTCCCTTTAATTTCCACTTGATGTTCTCATCAGTTTTTATCACCATATCTCATTCAAAACTAGATAAAGACAACTTATGGAAATTCCAAATTGAAGAAGATTAATTTCATTGATATATATTGTCTTCCTTGAAATAATTGACATATGTGCTGACCTAAGCCCTACATAACTCATAGAGAAACTATAGTAATTAATTTCTCTTCTCTCTTTTTTCCCTTATGGTTAAAGTGCTACAAGAAAAGAGAAATAATAGTCATGAACAAAAACAAAAGAACAATAGTTCCATAGCTTCGTACTCTGACCAATAGGGAAACAAGCCTTGAGTACTTGAACGCAATATATATACTGCACACACTACACTACGTATATGGTACATGCTAAGAAACAATATGGCCAAGAAACAACATGTCATATTGACTATTCCAATGTTTTCGAATAGAAATTTTTATACATCTTATGTTGAAAAGCTGATACAATATGGCCAAGAAACAATGTCATATTTGACTATTCCAGTGTTTTACAATAGAAATTTTATACGTCTTATGTTGGAAACCTGAATGTTCACGGGCAGACGAAAATAGAAGGGAAGGGGGCCACGGCTGCTTATTGCAACTGATATACAAGAATGGAACAGTATCCGCGAGGTATCATCTCGGATATTACTGTTGGTAATTAATACTGACACGCTCAGAAATAACACTTTTGTATCGGTGTACCATCACGGATAGTCACTTTTTACCCTTGCTGATACTATCTCATTCTTGTAGTATATAAGAGCATTGGTATTCCTACGGAAGAACTGAAGCTCGAATCCTACATGTGTAGGAATGAGGTGAATTTGTGTTTGTGAGTAGATAGAGTGCTACAGGGATCATAATAAAAAAAAGGAAAAGGCTTTCTATAAATTAAAAAGATTCAATGTTATCATTTATAATTATTTTTACAAAAATTATTACTATTAGTTCTCCTCATTAAATGAAATTACATGATATTTATTCATTCAGCCTTCTCAATCTCAATTTTTTGATTCCAATGCAAATGTGTGTTTTATATGGATAATTAAGGTTGTGACACTTGCCTTTAGTTAGACGATTATGCGTAAATTTTTATTTTAGAGATGAAAACTTGATCTCCAACTTCCCTATTTTTTTTTAAACACTCCAATTAAACCACTAAATTTGTTTAGCTCTGATTGAATTAAATTGTGCAAATAAGATCATCAGCTTAGCTAATTACTCCAAAATATATTAATTGGTAATATGTTTGACCTGCTAATATAGGAATAAACAATACAATCAATTTTAGTATGGTCCAATAACTTGGCTACATATATATGACTACTATATATGTCGGTTGTTTGCTTTATATATAATCTGCAAATTGCAAGGTACACCCAACAGTGACCAATTTGGCTCAAGGGAACTTTGTCATGCACTTTCTTCATTTCGGTTGTATGCAAAATTGTATTCAAATATGCACAGTTTCAATTATTAATTTGTTTATTTATCATCATATACATAATTGTCTTAAAACAACATTTTTGTAAAATACTTAATAAATAGTAAAAAAAATTCAAAAAAAATGTAAAATTTAGTCTCCAAGCACATTTTAATATAGAAATCATGTTGAATGGTTTGGATCGACTATTTGGACTTTGAAAATCACAAAACCGAATTGTTTTAAGATATTTACAAATGTTATAAGTGAATCTCTCATCATAATAATAGTAGTAGTAAAATAACAACAACAACAACAACAACAATAATAGTAATAATAATAATAATACAACATGCTAGATTTCTAGAGTAATAATTCTAAAGATGAGTTTGGATATGTTCTAGACAATCAGTAACTGTCATAGTATATGTAGTGTTTTTGTTTGGAGCTTTATACAGAATAAAGAATTTTGGCGAACAACATTATATTGAGGAAAAGTTCGGAGAATTAAACATAGTAGTTTTTTTTTTTTAATTTGACCTAGTATAGTTATTAAGGTATCATTTACACAGGAGGTCACATATATTAAAACTCTAATACCGTCAATAAAAATGAGTTAAAATAATTTAACCTCTCTCATATTAAAAAAAATAAATGTGAAACTCTCTCTCTCTCTCTCTCTCTCTCTCTCCCTCTCTCTCTCTCTTCCACCTCTTATCCAAACAGGTCAACTATTTTTTTTTTTCAACCTTCCTTTTCTTGTGTAGGTCAGCACTTCTCTTTTATGTATACATGCAGGAGTTCCTCAATCCCTTACCAGTTACCACAGTATGTAGACTTAAAAAAGTACGTAAAATAATATTTTTTTATGTCAAAACTAATATTATTTTTGTATATTCAAGTTGAGGTGGGCAAAAAGAACGAAAGACTAATTAGTCCAACAACATTTATTTATAGAATTTGCAGTGTCCTGATCAAGTAGACTAGCTACTGTTTTCAGCCATATATATATCCTTAATTAATTATATATATTCCCTATTTTTTGGCATTAAAGAAAGCATATACAAAAGATGCCACTGCAAAGTGCAAACTAGTTTGTCCAAAGTAGAAGTTTATATATACTTAATAATTTTATTAGACTAATAAAAGAATTTACAACAGATAGTAATAAAAAATTTGAATGTTTGTACATTAATACATGATCCCAATTGCATTCCTATTATATATATATATATATATAATCTCCTGATAAGTCCTAGCTAGCATGCAGCTAGAATAAGGCTATAGAATTAATTTGTCTCTTTGCACTGGCAGATTAGTTTAACGAAATTTGTTGTACCGTTTGTGATTTCGACAGAACCGAAACGGTGGTCCGAAATCCGAAACGATGGATGGACCAGGGATCAGGGATGCAATGCAACTATATATATTTAATGAGTCTGAGATTGTGCAGCAGCGTATTTATTAATTAACATACGTACGTACGTACACAAATAAATAAATAAAGAGAGTATGGGTGGCACCCGGGTTCATCTCCTCCTCGGTTTGATCACATGGAAAATTATAGATGTTGCCATTATCACATAGGTGCCAGTGGCCACTATCGAGAGAGGCTTGTACGGGATCGGACGGTGATAACGACCCCTCCTTTCCATGTGCATAGAGAGAGAGAGAAAGGGACTGTGCATGGGACTTTCTTAACCACACTTCCTCCTTGTCTTCTTGTTACCAGTGAAAACGCGAGGAAATTAAAAGAGCTAGCTCTTAACACAGTAATAAACCTTTCTTTGGATTTTCTGGGAATCCAACCTACCTATGTCTTATTTTTTCTTCTGGCAATTAATTACTTTAGCACAATTACGAAATGCATGGTTTTTACCTCAGATCAATGGTGTTTATATAACAAAATAATGTATATATACAAGCTATGGGAGTATGGGTGCACCTTGTACCATATTAGCATTTTCTCTTTAGTTATATTTTTCTGGTAACATCTTTTGGAAGGGCACTAAATTTTGCATCAGCATAAAAATGTCATGCCAATAAGATCTTTTTTTCTGTCATAAAATATTGACATGTCAACAAACAAGGTTTGTATTGCATCACTAAAAAGATAATAATTGTTAGTATTTGTTTGGTACAAAGATAATAATTGAGCTATATGATTAGCTAGATAACTGTGACGCCAAGAGAACTTACTGTTCTTTAAAAAGACCCTTACTGACATTTTATTTACTGCATCATTGTGTATAATCTAATTAACATTAGCAATTATTTTAGTAGTTCGTTTTACTACGGTAACTTTTGATAAATAGTTCTCATAATATCATGTTTGAGTTCATTAATTATTGTTATTTAATTCATTCTTCACAGGTACCACAACCATTGTTTACTTATTATTGTTGTTTGTCATTATTATATTTACTTTATCAATCATTGTTTTTGTTGTTGTTATTATTGCTATATTAGTCAGTTAGTTTTTACATAAGTATAATCTAGAGTAGAGCTAGGCTGTTTTTAAGCTCACCAATAAGTACATTGGTGATAATTTCAAAAATCTATAAAATTGTTAAAATTGATATATTTCACAAGTGATATTGTCATATACATAAAATTAAAAAAAAATTAATTAATTTAATATAAAGTCAAGCAGTCAAATTATATTTCTGATTTATTTGATGACGTTGTGCTGATATGGTTAATTGAAATAGAATCTCTGAATGTGGTTAATGTAAGGGCAAGAATATCCTGCTTGTTGGCTTATTTGATAAGCAATTGGAAGAATAATGTTAACATCCTTAATTCTCGGAGTAAGACTCTGATTAATGTCAATTGTCAAAACTATCACTCCCTCACTATCACAGATGGTACCAACCCTGATTCTTGAAACATATATGTGATTAAATTATTACTTTATTGAATTTGTTGGATTTTACCATATTTTACTAAATTTATTAGTTGACGCAATTCATTTATATATCTTGTATTTCACTAGATCAATAGTGATAGACCTCAAATATATATACATTTGGCTAGAGTTTTGTCTGTAACTATACAAATTTTCATGTATTTTGTGTAATTTATCTTTATGTTAGTTTAGATTCCTTTAAATTTCAAGTTACTGCTTAGATTTGTATTAAGTGCAGGAAAACAAAGAAAAAGAGCCAATTTAGTTTTCTGGCAGGCTGCCACCTAGTGAAGACAGATCATGAACTCCCCAAATGCTCCAGACTAAGACTTTGGCAGGCTGCCACCTAGCTGAAGACAGATCATGAACTCCCCAAATGCTCCAGACTAAGACTTTGGCGGGCTGCCAATAGTTAGAACTCTAGAAAACAGTTTTTGTAAAATGCCACATTTCGACAAGTGGGCAGGCCGCCGACAAGCTACATTTTGCCAATCTTGCAAGATCTTGAGAGATTCACTTTTGTATCGGTCTGACTTCCTTCCAAATCTACATAAACACCCATATAATTGGGGGGGGGGGGGGGGGGGGGGAGCGGTAGCCACCAACTAATGCTTGATTTTACTTGGACCTAGACACCCTTTCTCTACCATTATTCTTTCTCCATCTCTCTCACCCCCTCAAGTGATTCAAGGGACAAATCGAAGGGGAACTAAGGAGCAACGAAGGAGTAACTAGAGACGAAGTAGAGATTAGTTTTATCAATTCTCCTCTTTATTTGTTGTCATTAAATATGTTAATGCACCTATGAGACACTAGTTATCCTCTCTAGGGGCTTAGGCTTGTAAACATGATGGATTAGTCAAAATCTACCTTACTCAGTTGGCAATATTATATTATGATTGTTGATATATGTTTGATCTTGTTGATTTATTGATTCTTGCGAAATGATGTTTGTGTTTCATGAAATTAATATCCCGCTTAGGTCTAACCAACTTGAGTAGCTTAGGATCGGTAATGGATTGTACCAAATATTGACCCTAAGAACTTGGATTAGAATCGACCAAATTCAACATCCGCTCCGGACCCAGTACAAGAACCAAAAATTATATATCTAGGTGAAGAACTTAATCGTGAAGTCTACTATTTATTTGGGACTCTTAGTTTATAATCGGTATCGGTGTGAAATACCTAACTATGAAACGTCGGTATTTGAGAATAAATTAGGCTAGTCGGTATTTATGGTCTAGACCATCTAAGGTGATGAACTTAATAGTGAAATCCCAAATGGTATAGGCACGGTACGTATCAATTTGTGAAAATGACTGTTACCACACTAGGACTAGAAACCCCATATTATCAAGCATGAATATATATGAGAAACCAACTGAGCGAATTGATCGACTAACCGGATAGTAAGCCGATCGAAAGCCCTTAGACTTTCCTATCTTGATCACACAAATCCTTTTATTTTATTTGTCCACTTGTTTTGTTGCAACCAAACCTTCACTCGGGTATTGAACTAAAATTTTACTTTTAATTGCAACAACCCCTTTTTACTATTATTGCACTTTCTAAATTAGTTAAAATTAGTATAAATTATTGCCTCTCCTTGTCCTTGTGTTCGACCCTGATACTACACGGTTAGGTCTAAATTAGTTAAGATTAGTATAAATTATTGCCTTTCCATTGAGTATTAGGTTATAAATTTTAAAAGGAAAAAGAGTACAGATTAGACCCATAAAATCTATACGCAAAATACTCAACAAATAGGTGTATTAATTTGTTTTGACTATATGTCTAAGGAGTGAGGAAAAAGTACCTACGTATACTTAAGTATTCTGACTATATTTTACATTAAAAATATGTTAATTTTGATTAATATGAGGCATAATTTCGCAAGTATTAGCATAATATGTTTTATTTTTCTTCTAAACTGTCAGCTATCATTGCAACAAGAACAATTAAATTTCTGGCTATCAGTCTTAATTAAAGGTAGAATGAGCTTCCTGATTTATTTGCTTGATCAAACTCTAAAGAACTTAGATTTTATTGAATTTTAATTAATTCATTATATAAAATTTCTTACAAATAAGAAAATTGTATAAAAAAAGTTCGACCAACCAATAAGTATAATATTGAATCTGAATCTTTTATTAGACCCTATCCTAGAACGTAAACAATATATATCTCTACCCTTTATGTTGGTCATTTTCTTTATTTATGTCTTCACCAAATACCCCAAAAAAATTCAGCAATCGAATAATAATTTATATTTCTCTATAAATTTTTTTAACACTTATTATAAAAATAAAATTAGTTATGCTCTGATTTTTTATAGAAATATATAGGTCCGGACTGAGTTTGCCTCTCACTTGGAATTTTTTTTGCCCCTCTTTGGAATCTTGATTTGTAATTTGAGTTAAATTTTGGATTAAATTAGAATAAATTCTTAGAATTCTGATTGATAATTATAATTAGAAGTTAGAGCATTGAAAATTATAAGTCGGAGTATTTTTTTTCTTATCTAGTATTTGATTAGCTAATGAATTTAAACTCAATTAGCTATTTGAACTAATTCGTTATTTTATTGCCCCTGACGAAAATTCTGAATCCGTTCTATTAAAAAGTACGTCAAAGTGTGCTTATTTGGTTATTATAAATAGAATTAAAATATTAAGCAACCCCAGCCAACCGACCTGAGTACATGCCTAGATACCTAAAATAACAGAGGAAGGACGAGATAATAAAAAAAAAAATTAATCTGTGTATTAAGTAATAAATTTGTAGCCCAAAAAATTTAGCAAGGAAGGAGGCTCCGTGTTCACCTCTCTCAGACTCAGTCTAGCAAGAGGCTAAAATTTAGTAGTGTGTGTGGTAGATGTTTACACAGAGACAGAGCTGCTGCTACTGTCCAAAACTATACCAAACACCCGTTTCAGACTTCAGAGTCAGAAAAGTGAGTTATGGTAGAGAGAGAGAGAGAGAGAGAGAGAGAAATAAAAAGACGAGAGAAAATAAAAGCTTCATACTTTTGATGATTTGACATGTCTAGTCAGAAGCAGAAGGGCAGGAGCAGGTGCGGCAGAAGGCAGTGATGATCCTCTTTATTTATCTCTCTTCCTAGTTTTTCTTTCTTTGTATATGCTTTGCTTGCCACAAAATATCACAACACTATATACCAATGTGAAAAATAAATTGGAAAACTATGTGTGTGATTTTAACCAACAACCTCTAAACATGGTTACAACTTAGAAACAGTACTACAGTGAAAGGAATGCGGATTTAAATATATTGATAGGGATTGATAATATTTTATTATTATTATATATAACCAATAACCAATAACATGTAAATCAATGTCCAAATTTATATTGGAAAACTATGTGTGATTTCAACCAATAATTTCTAACATGGTTAAAATTATTATAGTGAAAGGAATGAGGATTTAAATATATTGATAGGGATTGATAATATTTTTTTTATTATATATAACCAATAACCAATAACATGTAAATCAATGTCCAAATTTATATTGGAAAACTATGTGTGATTTCAACCAATAATTTCTAATATGATTAGAAGTACTATAGTGAAAGGGATGCAGATTTAAATATATTATAGGGATTGATAGAATTTTTTAATTATTTTAAGTTTTTAACCAATAACCAATAACATGGTTACCACAAATTAAATATCTCAAAAGTAAATCAATGTCCAAATTAAATTGGAAAACTATGTGTGATTTCAACCAATAATTTCTAACATTGTTAGAAGTACTATAGTGAAAGGGATGCAGCTTTAAATATATTTATAGGGATTGATAGAATTTTTTAATTATTTTAACCAATAACCAATAACATGGTTACCACAAATTAAATATCTCAAAAGTAAATAATGTCCAAATTAAATTGGAAAAGTATGTGTGAATTCAACCAATGTGAGTAACATGGTTAGAAGCTTTATAGTGAAAGGGATGCGGATTTAAATATATTGATAGGGATATTGATGGTATTTTTTATTATTTTAAGTTTTTAACCAATAAAACCAATAACTTGGTTACCACAAAATATCTCAAAAGTAAATCAATGTTTAAATTAAATTGGAAAACTATGTGTGATTTCAACCAATAATTTCTAACATGGTTAGAAGCTTTATAGTGAAAGGGATGCGGATTTAAATATATTGATAGGGATTGATAGTATTTTTTTATTATTTAACCAATAAAACCAATAACATGGTTACCACAAAATATCTCAAATATAATCAATGTTTAAAATAAATTGGAAAACTATGTGTGATTTCAACCAACAACCTCTAAACATGGTTAGAAGTACTATAGTGAAAGGGATGCGGATATACATATTGATAAGGATTGATAGTATTTTTTTTTTAAAATTATTTTGAACAAGTTGATGGTGAGAAATAGATTTATATTTATATTATTATGATATGTGATTGTTTGTCAACAAAATTTGTACAATTTGAGCACTTGATAACTGATAGAACATGTTATCAATTTTTATTGCATGATGTGTTAAATCATGCGTATAATGTTGGTTTTCAAATTTACTTTTTATGTTTAATCATCATCAAAATTGTTAGGATAAATAATTATTAAGTGGTTATTTTTCAGATATATTAAAATGAGATCATATCAATACTTTTTAAATAAATGTCTTACTTTTAATTAATTCCTTTCTCGTCAAAATAAAATTTAGTTACATATGTTAAATCAGTACAATCAACAGTAACAAGAAGAAAAATATCATTTTAATGACATCAATTTTGGAATTTTGTAAGAGTGATTATAAAAAAAAAAAATCAAGTCAATTTTAATACAATTTTTTTTATAAATTTTAGAAAAATTAATTAATTCTAACATCTTTGTAAGTAGCTTTACAGCAAAATCAGATTCTATGCAGCACTAAAATCCTAAGACTAGTCCCAAGAATTCTTCTTAGTCAAGTATACTCTTGAGTATTCTTTTAAACCCTGGTATAAAATAAAATTTCACCCCATACTTGCAATATAAGGCATTTACTATCTTCTCAATTTGTGCTTGAAACGGAGGCCTCATGTTTTGAGGTTTCAACTTTTATTTCCTCTCTGTTTTTAAGGTTTCTTGATCAATATTAATGTTTTAATAGTTGGTATTTAAACTACTTGACTATGATCAAAGAATTGCAAATAAATTATTTTCTCAATCGCAAACAGCTAGATTTTAAAATAACTTTAAACTTGCCATAAATTTAATTTCTCATATGCAAAAAATACCAATGTCAAATCTATGACTTTCTTTCTTTTAATAGACAACAGATAGATGTGTGAATTTTATGACTTTTTCTCCTTAATTGAAGGATATAAGTACATATATATATATATATTAAAGTGTATGAATAAAATATTTCAATTTTCCATCCTATATAATTGTTTAAATATAATAATGAAGGTAAACATATCAAATGTATTAATACTTAGGAAAAAAAATATAATAATGAAGGTAACCATATCAAATTTAAATCATAGGTATAAATACTTCATTGCATATGTATTAATACTTTAATTAGCAAAAAAAATTTGTGCTGAAATTTTTGCGTTCTCCTCATATAGTTACGGTAGTTATGGTGCGGGTACAGTGCAGGTACTGTAGCGCGGGTACTGGTATCACCTCCTATATATTAAACATCAGCTGAAAAAAATAAAAATAAAATATTAAAACGACTAAATTATGACTTTACTTCCAATTGCAACAATCTAGAAATGAGATTTATATTAATTTATTACAATCAGTTGAATATATATAGGGTTAACTTAAAATTGAGTCTCTGTTGCAACTCGGAATGGAGAAAATTAAACTAGAGAAGCATCTTGACTATCTCTTAGCTTTAAAATCTACTTTCTTCAGTTTTGAATGCTTTAATTTAATGCAGAATTTGGAGGACCACGTAATAGATCAATTTAACAGAGTTGTCGTGACCTGACACCAATCACTAGTCCATGAATGGCAATCCATACAACTTGTCAAGCTCACCTCCTTTGGTCGACTGGTATATAACATTTTCTATATATATATATATATATATATATATTCTAATTTTATGTGGCTCATAAAAATATAGTAGACAATCAAGCATCGCATGAACTAAAACGATACAAAATCAGGTCCCCACACACTGAATTAATCTATCCAAAACATGAGCTCACATAGAATGATAATTCGTATGTGTGAAGTATATTTGATGTGGTATATATATATATATAGAGTGGCTAATATCAAAACGTTTGCATCCTAAGCTCACCAAGCCCTTCGTGAGCGCGACTCTGAAACCTATCGAATTGACTTCAAACGACATTTCCAAACCGTTAGATGTTCAATCTATATTAAAATGTGCTTGCAGACCAAATTTTACATTTTTTGGAATTTTTTTACTATTTATTAAGATGGTTTGAAAATCGCTGTTTTTATTAAAATTCTACACCATTGGAAAACAGCGATTTTCAAACCATCTTAATAAATAGTAAAAAAAATCCAAAAAATGTAAAATTTGGTCTCCAAGCACATTTTAATATAGATTGAACATCTAACGGTTTGGAAATGTCGTTTGAAGTCAATTTGATAGGTTTTAGAGTCGCGCTCACGGAAGGGCTTGGTGAGCTTAGGAGCACCCTAGTTCTACTCATATATATATATATATAGAGTGGCTAATATCAAAACGTTTGCATCAAGGTACTCGTGCAACCAAGTCGTTTTTGAATTTTCAAAGTCTAAACCGTTGATCCAAACCGTTAGATGTTCAATCTATATTAAAATCTGCTAGGAGACCAAATTTTACATTTTTTTGAAATTTTTTTACTATTTATTAAGCCACTTTGAAAATTGCTGATCCGGATGAACAGTAAAAACAGTGCAACCAAATTCTGGACCATGTGATCAGCAATTTTCAAAGTGACTTAATAAATAGTAAAAAAATTTCAAAAATATAAAATTTGGTTTCCAAGCAGATTTTAATATAGATTAAACATCTAACGGTTTGGATTGACCGTTTGGACTTTGAAAATCTAAAAACGACTTGGTTGCACGAGGGCCTTGGTGCAAACGTTTTGATATTAGCCTCTCTCTCTCTCTCTCTCTATATATATATATATATATATATATATATAGAGTAGGGTTAAAATGCACTATTGGTTTTGTGCTCCAATCATGATCCACGTCTTTTTCTCCGTTCTCAAAGTTCCAACAATCGATCCGAACTGCTCAACATGATCTTCATATTAAAATGTGCTTGGAGACCAAATTTTATATTTTTTTTATTTTTTTTATTTTTTAGATAGGTACAAAATTACTGTTTTGGATGATCCAGAATCTTCTGAAAACAGTGATTTTGTACCTATTTAAAAAAATAGTAAAAAAGTTTCAAAAAATATAAAATGTGGTCTCCAAGCACATTTTAATACAAAGATCATGGTGAACGGTTTGGATCGACTGTTCGGACTTTGAAAATAAAGATACAAATGTGGAGCATGATTGGAGCACAAAATCAATGGTGCATTTTAACTAGGCCTGCTAAATGAGTCGGACCGACTCATGGACTTTGAGCTGGGCTTTTAAATGAGTCAAATAGAGCTGAGCTCAATTTGAGTTGAGCCCAAACTCAGCTCGAACTCGAAATAAATCTTTGTTTCCCTAATTGAATCGAGTCGATTTGATCTGAGCCGAGATGCCGAGTCGAATCATTCCCTTCCTTCGCATCCCTGTCGAAGCTCCGTCGGTCTCCAATCTCCATCTTAATTCTCTCTTCTCTCAAGTGCGCTATCTCTCTCTCTAAGCTCCGTAGTGGTATAGTTCGTACACGCAACGTACCCCTAATTCTAAATGATGTAAATGCATTTGCGTACCTAGGGGTGCTAATGAGTTTATTGACAGAATAGTTTCAATTTTGAATTTTGAATAATTCTAAATGATTGATATAGCAGCGTACTATTCAATTTTAGTACAGATCAATTTGAATAATTCTAAATGATTGATATAGCATTATAGTTCGGGCTTTGAAATATACTACAATCAATTGGGTTTGAGCCGAGTTCGAGCCGAGCCTAGAGAATCCAATAGACCAAGTCGAGTCGGGCTTTACCCTTCAAAGTTTAGTTGAGTTGAGTCGGGCTTTTAATGAAAGATTGAATGAGCTGGATCGAATTTGGGTTTGATCCGGCTCATTAGCACCCCTAATTTTAACCCTATTCATATATATATTCCAATTTCCAACTAACTTGTAGTTGGGGGCGGATCTTAAGATAGTGTACGTAGGCAGGGGATGTTAAACCAGGGTGCCTATTCTCTGAAGTACCGCACTTGGTAGAATGAGTTTCTAGCCAAATTAAAATAAATTCGATGCTTATTTGGATAATTGGATTATAGTGTCCACTTTATGATTTGTGCCATGTTAGATAATGCAGATATCATTTTATCTGGTAGGGTACCGTACTAGATCTGAACTCGCTTAGCAACCCATAATTAAAAAAAAAATCATGTGTATAAACATTTAATTATTTTTTTGTTTTTATATACATTTTAGTCCCTCTCGTAAAATATTAATGTTTGTTTGTAATCTAGTGGTTAGAATTTTACTTTGTGATTGTGGAGATTTGAGTTTAAATCCTAAGTGACAATATCTCATGCATTTACACATATTATGCATTTTACGTTTGAACCCCTCAACCTAAATTTTCTATTTCCGTCCTTACATGTAGTGTTGAAATTTTGACTAAATTAACATAAATATATACTGCAAGTATTGTATCAAAACACATGCAGGCAATATATCAAACATGATCTTACAAGATATGCAAAATATAATTGACGGGGTAACACATAACATTGGTTAAAAATATAAATAGTTCACATCTGTTTAAAAATTCAACGAAGTCTACTATATACGTTAAGTTTGTTCCGGAGCCGTGGTGCAATTAATTAGTTTTTCGATTTTCAAAGTCCAAATGGTCGATCCAAACCGATAGATGTGATCTATATATTAATTGTGCTTGGAGACCAAATTTTACATTTTCTAGAATTTTTTTACTATTTATTAAGCCAGTTTTAAAATTGCTGATTCTAATAAACAGTGAAAATTTTATGGATCATTGAAAACAACGATTTTAAAACTGAGTTAATAAATAGTAAAAAAATTTCCAAAAAATATAAAATTTGTTCTCCAAGCATATTTTAATATAGATTGAATGTTGAATGGTTTGGATTGACTGTTTGGACTTTGAAAATGTAAAAACTGAAGCGTTAATTTGTTCCACAAAGAACAAACGTTTTGATATTAGCCAACCTATATATATATATATATATATATATATATATATAAATGCTTAAGTTCTAAAACTTCGTGGAGAAATGCAATGTTATAATATATTTTCAGATTTTTGAAAGATGACTATAAAATAGTATATATATTTACATGTCAAATTCATTCTCTTGAAGCAGACAATTTAAAATTGCATGGAGATGGTCTTCAAAGGGAGTATTTTTTTTGTTCAATCATTATATGAATTTTTAAGCTTTGGGCCGGGGGTATTAAATTTACTGGATTTGATTCCTTATGGATATCAACAATTCCTTTGAAAATTAAACTTTTTATGTGAATGGTTGGTTAGAAAATATAGGATATTAACTAAATATAACCTCATTAAGTTGGGTTGGATTAATTGGCTCTCATACACTTTCTTTTTTGTCCAAAATGGGCATTCATATTTATAACTTGTTCTTATGTAGTACAAATTTGAACTTGGATTGCTAAGTTCAACAATTTTGGAATTAGTTGTAAATATGTAAAATAATTGTTTAATTAGAGGCATATATACCCTTAAAAGATAAACCATTGATTTTATTAATAAAAGGGGCAGTACTATGGGCTATATGGTTGGAAATAAACAAGTTATGCTTTAGATATACAACAATAATTAATACTTATACAATCCTTAGCTGCAAAAATAATTTCATTAGCTTCTTTTTGTGGTGTAAAAGTAGAGGGGAAAATGTGTTCTTTAAAGTCACACTTATTCTTCCTTTTGATACAAAGGAATTGGTATCCTTTTAAACATAGTGGATGAAGAGCATGAGGCTATGAATCAAATGTCTGGAACCGACCTACAGGTTGAAGATGTTGGCTGAATTTTAATTGCATATTACTTGGTATAAAATCAGTGTTGAATTTAGAGATCCGAGGAAAAATAGTATTTCTGTGAATATGTGAAAAAATATTGATTGTAGTTCTATGTACTGATATTGATTTATTGATATATCATTGCTATGAATCTATATTTTTATTTGTGCCAGTCAGGACATGCTCTATTTATATTACAAGGCTACCTATTAGCTGTTTATTACTATTGGTATATTTTTTGTATTTGGTACGCACAAGTATCGAGGCACATATTGCCCTTTTTTTTGTTTATAAAATTACAAGGATATAAACTTTTGTTTGATTAATCCTAGCCCTATCATATAAATCTGAGATCTTGATCTTATTTCGCAACAAACAGTTTTTGTGTCACTTTGTTATGTGTTTTGTAGTTAATCTGGTACTTGTTTTGTGGTACCTTTAGGGTTTTCTAGTTAGTACTGGTTTTATGCTTTAGGTTTTACTTGGTCAATTTATGAATGTAAAGGAGATAGGTACCAAATAGTTGGTACCATATCTTTGTAATTCTGATTTCTATGAATGAAATCAATGAGGCTATGACCTCACTTTAAAAAAAAAAAATATTTACATGTCAAATAGAATCATCTTTCAAAATTCTGAAATAAATAGTAAAAATTTGATATTCTACAAAATTTTAAGAGTGAGGCTACGGTACTATGCATAGCAAGGATTGTGTCCGTGCTACGGCTCATATTTGAATTTTCAAAATCCTAACGGTCGATCCAAACCGTTCAACATGATTATAAAATGAATATGTGCTTGCAAACCAAATTTTACATTTTTTCGATTTTTTTTACTATTTTTTTAGATAGGTAGAAAATCACTGTTTTTGGATGGTCCAGAATTTTCAGATCAAGTGATTTTCTACCTATCTAAAAAAATAGTAAAAAAATTCGAAAAAATATAAAATTTGGTTTACAAGTACATATTCATTTTATAATCATGTTGAACGGTTCGGATCGACCGTTAGGATTTTGAAAACTCAAATATTGAGCCGTAGCACGGAACCAACCGTGCTATGCATAGTACCGTAGCCTCACTCAAATTTTAATATATAGACCACATTGAGCAGTTTCAATTTGGACCATTAGCATATAAACAATCATAAGTTCATCATTAGTACATTATTAACAAAATATGCTAACAATCTAATACATTTAAAGATGTTTGTCTAAAATATGCATATATTAATTGATTTATTTTATTATTTTCGGATCAACTTTTAGATGTTCGAGAAAATAACAAAAAGTTTCTAAAATTGTAACAATATATATATTTAGTATTATATATAATTTTGATACAAGTTGGACAAGTTGGATCAACCTTTTTGATATGAAAAAGCAAGGTCTGAACCTTTAGCATATTACATGAAATGATGGCAATTTAATGAACAAGTAAAGTTAATTATTTTCAAAATAAAAATACTTAAACGTTATTTTAAATTCAAAATATCATCAATTTTACATATTTTTACAAATACTTGGTAAATTATAATTTTTTCACCACTACAAAAAAACCTACAATTTAAAGGCCGAAGTAGGTAAGCACGACATGTGCAATCACATACACAAAATGGACAGGCACGTTGACATATTTACATGTCGTGCTTTCTTTCAGCCAAGATTCGCTTGTTTTGACATGACACATGTCGTTCAATATGAAACGACATGTCACCTTACGCTTGGAAAATTAATGCATCATATGAATTTATTTCCTACTAAGAATTAATATTGCACCCTATCAAAAAACTACAAATAAATTCTATTCGAAAAACAAGCCATGCATGTTTATCACCGAAATTTTTTCAGTTACCAAAAGCATAAAATCAAAATTAAATGAATACTACTCTTGATGAGATTTTTCCAATCCTACCACTCACGCGGATCCAGTTTGCGCACCAAAATGGCATGGGTTGGTGCGCGGACTGGGTTGGCGCACCAACTGGTGCGTTAGAGCACTAACTGTTCCGAAATTTTTATTGCTCTTCGGTGCATTTCACTCCGTTTGAGCACTAATTTTGCAATTTTGGTGCGCTAATCCAGTTAGAGCACCAATTGGTGCGCCAACCCAGTCCGCACACCAACTCATTTTGGTGCGCGAATTGAGTCCTTGTGAGTAGTAGAATTGAAAATATGCTGGGGAGGATGATAATCATTTAATTTTAATTTTTTCCTGTGTTAACTAAAAAAAATTTCGGTGTTTATCATGACATACATGGTTTAAAGTAAGGTGAAATAAAAATCAATTGATCCTCATTTTCTTAAATCGTTGCAGAAGTATTTGTTTGACTAGCTTACATTTTTTTTTATAAATTTGAAGACATAGCTCCATATATATCTTTTAATTAAAAAGTTATTCTTTTTGTAATTATATTAATTGACTGTTATATGCCTCTCAGGCTCAACGGCGCCAGTTTGCAAAAATGGGTACATATTTTGACAGGGCTATTTTGAGCTCTATTGCAGTGTCCTGTATGAATTAATCAAAAACAACCCTGTCAAAATGTACATGTACCCACAAAAACGATGGCTTAATCTCAAATAAATAAAAGTGTATATATTATGTGATGGCCCAACTATTTGTTTAATATATTATGAAAGAAAGCTTAGAATTTTAGCTTGAACAAAACTATATGTAGAATATTCTCTTGTTTTTTAGCATGTTTTTCAAATTATTTTCTTGAGCATACATTATGTTGTGATTTCAATAGTAAAAAAGTACAAACATAGTAAAGTAAATTTAAATGGAAAAAATAAGCAAGTTGTACTTTCATGCAACCCCATTTTTGTACTAAAAAGTTGTACATTTGGTTACATGTGCAAAGTCCATAGAAGATCAAAACATGCAGCACCAATGGAGCATGCCAAAATTTTCTCCAGTAATTCCTTTTTCTTTTGGTTTTTATGAGCAACTTTCTCCATTTACACTAAAGCCTGCGGAGTCTGGAAAATGCTGCACCAAAAAAACAGAAACAAGAATTTTTGTTTCTCTCTATGAAAATTAAATGAAGCAAAAAGGAAAACCTCTCTCTCTCTCTCTCCCTTCAGCACTTAGCTTGTCTTTCTCTAGGTTTTAGCTGTCCATCCTATGCTGTTGTTTTGCTGGGCTTTCATTTATGGACCTATATTTATAGCTAGCTTATGAAATGTTTTATTTTATTTTATTTTTCCAAAGTACACGGCCGTAGGTTATTAACCTTATTCATTGGAGGTTGTGTACAACATATATATGCATAATCATTGAATTGTTCATATGATCATTAAAACAATTAATATTTTATATATATACATCGCGTTTGTTTGCTTTTAGAGAAGAATTTGTATGTTCCATTAAAAGCTCATATTAAAAATCCGAAAGTGAAAGGTGTATATATTATATATATATATATAGATATAGAATGGCTAATATACAAACGTTTGTTCCTGGACTCAGGAACAAACGGTTCAGTTCTTCGATTTTCAAAGTCTAAACAGTCGATCCAAACCGTTAGATATTCAATCTATATTAAAATGTGTTTGGAGACCAAATTTTATATTTTTTAGAATTTTTTTACTATTTATTAAGCTGGTTTGAAAACCGCTGTTTTTCAATGGTGCATAAGTTTAATAAAATCAGCGGTCTTCAAACCAGCTTAATAAATAGTAAAAAAATTCTAAAAAATATAAAATTTGGTCTCCAAGCACATTTTAATATAGATTGAATATCTAATAGTTTGGATCGACTGTTTGGACTTTGAAAATCAGAGAACCGAACCGTTTGTTACTGAGTTCAGGAACAAACTTTTGTATATTAGCCACTCTCTCTCTCTCTCTCTATATATATATAGAGAGAGAGAGAGAGAGTGGCTAATATCAAAACGTTTGTTCCTAGCCCTTTGGTGCTACCAAGTTGTTTTCCGATTCCAAAGTTCAAACAGTCGATCCAAACCGTTAGATGTTCAATCTATATTAAAATGTGCTTGGAGACCAAATTTTACATTATTTTAAATTTGTTTACTATTTATTAAGATGGTTTGAAAATCGCTGTTTGTTGTGTATTTTGGGTATAGGAATAATTGTTCTATTTCGTACACTTCTGCTTTAAATTTATAAAACTCTAAATACGTAAAGTTAGATTGAATTGCAAGCGCACAATCTATCCTTGTAGTAATTATGGGTATCGATCCAAAGATAACGGGAGATATTACTTCTACTAAATCAATTAACTCTAAAATAGTGCAAATAAAGTAAAAGGGGGGTTTGTTGTAAAATTAGTTTTTGGGTTCAATACCCGATCGAGAGTTGAAATTAAGACAAGACAATTTTAAACAAACAAATAAAAAGGAGTTTGTGATTCAAATGGATAAGAGTCTAGGGGCTATCGGCATACAATCCTTTGGTCAAATCTACATTTACTCGGTATTCTAAACTCATGTTTGCAATTATGGGGTTTCTAAACGTAAATATCAAAAAGGGTCACTTTCGTGAATTAATGACGTGTCTAGATAATTCGGACTTCACGATTAAGTCCTTCACCCTAGCTATCTAGACCATAAGCACAGATTAGCCTAGTTTATCCCTAAATACCAATACTTCACGGTTAAGTCCTTCATACGATATTTGGTTCAATCCTAGGTGTCCCAATCAAATATAAGGCTTCACGATTAAGTCCTTCACCTCAATTCAACCTTTGTTCTTGTGGTTCCGGACTAAGAAATAGATTTGGTCATTTCTAATCTTAATCCTAAGGTAATTCATGTATACAATTTGGTACCATTAATTATAACTCCTAGCATCTTAAGTTGATTAGACTCAAGCGGGAAATTAACAAGCAATCAAATCATACAAGCACATGAATTGTAAAATCAACAAGAATAAACAAACATGCAAACAATCATCATAAAGAAATTAATCCTAGTAAACATAGATTCAACACAAATTCATGTTTTTAGCTTAAGCCCCTAGAGAGGAAATCTAGCCTCTCATGGGTGAGTTAACAACCAAGGAAGTTACAAGAGAAATCATAATGAAAACAAAGTAAAACAAGTAAGAGAATAGACTACACCAATCTCTTCGCTCGCTGCCTTTGATCTTCACTTTTGCTTGCTCGAGAATCCTTCAAACCTTGCTCTTAATCGCCTTTGATCACGAGGAGAAGATAGAAAATGTGTAGAGAGATGTGGAAATTAAACCTAGAATGAAGAATGCCTTCTCCTGTTGCCTCCCTGCCCATATATAGCCAATTTCGTGTCTTGGGAAACAATCCCCCAAAATCTGGCAACAAATCTAAGAAGATATCATGAATTAAGGCATTAATGGCATTGGTGCGGCCTTCCTGCGGCCTTCACAGAATCCATGCGGGTCGCACAAACTGGAAGTCAGCTGGAAAGGCTAAGGCATGAGGAATCGTGCGGCCTTCATGCGGCCCGCATGGCCATCCGCAGAACTCTCGGTTAAATCGGTGCGGCCCGCACAAAAGTTGGTTTTCGTTTGAAAAATGGCTAAGGAAAAAGGAGTCGTGAGGCCTTCACAAATTTCCTGCTGCCCGCAAGAGTACCCGCAAAACTCTCGGACAAATCCGTGCGGCCCGCACAAAAGGCTGTTTTGCTCCTTTTTGCTCGATTTCTGCAAATTAGATAAAGGAAAGGCAGTAACTTGGTTCTACGGTGCATTCTATACTAAACTAGACTAAAATGCAAGGGTTTTGGTACAGTTTAGGAGATAAAACCTCGACCGAAGGTATATATAATTGAGGCTTATCAAAATCCCCCAAGCTTAAACCTTGCTTGCCCTCAAGCAAGAATCCAAACTCAGTTGTATGTCCGGTTTCTAAACTAACCAAATTCCAAGTATGACTCTAAATGCGAAAAAATTTGTATGAACTTGCTATCATTAAAACTCGAGAATCTTTTTGGGCAACAATTTTGAAATTTCCTCGATCAACTCTAATTCACATCACTAATCGACAAATCAAATCTCACATTCAAAAACGCTTTTGTATTTGTAAAAACTAATCATTGAGTTATCAATATTTCACTTTTCGACCAAAAATATGCCCTCGTTTTGTGGTGATTTTCCTTTTTGCCCCCCCCCCCCAAGCTTGGAACAAACTTGGGCTAGAAAGTTATAAAGTTTCGTGTGTTGGTATCATGCATAATTTTGACTATTCCTTTTCTTTTCGTTGTACTTGTGACACTATGATCTTTATCCTCAATACAAAACCGGCTAGTTATAAGTAGTTAACCATACCAAACCGTTTTGATTCAAAAGTGCTTTTGCATGTTCTTGGTTTAACCCTTTCATGATACAAACTCACATTTGTGATGTAAACTCGGCCATTTTATCAGGCAAACTAGCGGAACAAAGTGTCAAGGATTCATAACCTTAAGTACGTCATATCGCCGTAACATAGGCAAGCGGAATCCGAAGTAAATTTTTCAACATTTAAACCTTTTTCAATCTTTTAGTGTTGCAATAATACCATGAATACACACATCCAAAAATATTCGTTCATACAAATAGATATTATAATCTTTCTATAATTAAAATCCCAACTTCCCAATTAGAAAGGCATACCTAGGTTTCAAGATGCTTTTTCGACAAAACTCAAGTTTTCATTTTTTGAAAATCCCAAAACATCTCATCTTATGAAATTCTTTTAGCAATTATGAAGTTAGTTCGAATTGTTCAAAGTCATCCAAACCATTTCCAAAAATTTTCAAACAAGTCCCTAAATCAAGCAATCACACAAACCTATCACCTAAAATGCAAATTATGAAAAATTTAAACTTGACCTAAATGCAGATACAATTTTTCTTCCAATCTCCCCCCAAGCTTAAACAAAACATTGTCCCTAATGCAACCATTCACACAAAAAAGGGAAAAAGGAAGAAAAATAAAACTCACAAGATGGTGGATGAGTCGAAGGCGAAGGAAGAGGCGGGAGCGCCTCATTGCGGTGTGGAAGATGGCCCGGATGGTGAGAAGGTACCGGGCGGGTATTGGCGAGGTGTGGAGGCATGTTTGGGTGGGAAAGAGCTTTCTCGTTGCGCTTCTTGACGGCGGCGGCGCTCGCGCGGTGGTGTGGGTGGGTCTTCAGTAGGTTAGCCGCCGGAACGCTCGAAGGCTTGTTGAGCATACCACCTTGCCATGTGGGCATCCTCCTCGGCTTGGTAGAGAGGTTCCTCGAATTCGTTCACTCTGAACTGAAGGGTGTGGAGTTGATCATTGACCAATTAGAGGGAGACGGACCAGTCTTCGTTCATCCCTACCAAATAATCCATGATGGCTTGATTAGAAGGACCGGCCGGTGCGGCTTGGTTGGGCTCACCTTGTTCGGCTACGGCAGGTGGTGGTGGAGCGCCGGCGTGGAAGAGAACGGGCTCGTCGGTGAGACTCCATGTGGCACGCCGCCGAGGGTCAAGGACTGTGGTGAGAGGTAAGCGGTAGCCATAGTTGCCGGGGCCGTCACTTATCCAGAATCTTGGCTGGGAGAACGCACAATGAGCAGCATGTGCGAGAGACCTGGGATATCGAGGGTGTATGGGGGGCTCACCGGGTCGTCAGGGACATTGACTCGGAGGGCCCGAGCAATCTTGGTGATCACACCACCACAAGAGATTTTACCATTTGGGCGGTGCTCGGTGGCTACAGCATGAAGGTGCTTGGCGAGATAGTAGCCAAGATGTGGTTGAAACGACATCTCCTCCATGTTCCTGCGCAACATACAATAAAGATAGAAATTTTTTGTTTTTTGAAAACAGGAACTTGTCTCACCTCGCCCAAAAAGTGTGAGCGCCAAAACTCGCTGAATGTAACGGAGAGCGGGATGCTTGATGAGGCGGACCCGTTGAGGGTTGAGATCGGTGTTGGGGTCGATGATGAAATCCTTGAAGCGGGATTCATTCATGTCTCCTTTGAAGGTGCAAGTGTCATTCATGCGAGAGACATTGGTGGTGGGGAGGTTGAGACGCTCCATGAGTTCGGTTGAGGTAAGGCTAAATTTTTGACCGCCGAGTTGGAAGCTAATGATATTGGTGGCTCGGTTGAACTCAATGGTGCCAAGGAACTCGAGAGTGATCCCTTTGTAGGTTGGGCACGGTGTGCTAAGGAAGTCCACAAGCCAATGCGCTAAGTGAGCATGCGAACGGAGTCATAGAGGCCGAGTTCGTGGAGAGTCGGGGTGTCGATCCATCGAGAGGAGACAACAGTGCGGTGGTAGGCTAGATGGTCGAGACGTTCTTGGTGCTCGTCGCTGAGAGTGTCGGACTCGAAGCCATTGAAATAGTCGTGCAAAGGGTGGGGTTTTTCAACGGCGGGGGCGCTTGTTTGGCCGGGCCCACTAGTCTCCTTGCGCCTTTTAGGGTTTCTCCGTGGAGGCATCTGTTGAAGTTAGAGAAAAAGAGAGAATGGTGTGGTCTACACGGTACCAAGGTGCAGTCACACGAACACGAAAATAAAATTCGAAATGAAAATTGAAAAATTTGGGTGCAGCAGAGGTTTGTGCAGCCTGTTCAAAATTTTATGCGGCCTAGGTTAAATTTTGTGCGGCCCGCATAAACAGGTGAGAGAAAAGTTGGTTGTAAAAATGTCAGATCCGCAACTAGAAATTCTCAGAAATTAAAAGAAAACGACAAAAAATTTGTGCGGTCGAAGAAGCTCGCACAGTGACCCGCACAAAGATGTAAAAACCCAAAATCCTCTGTTTTTGCTAAAAACTTCAAGTTGGTACCAAATTGTAGTAGATCTTGCAAAAACCAACTAAAAATCAACAAAATAAAGTAAAGTACTAGAAAGACAAGAAAAGAGGAGATCTAACCTTGATTTTGAGAGGTAGATCCATGTGAAGATGTGAAGAATCGGTGTAGAGGTGGAGAGACGCCGGTTCAAGGAGAAGGAGGAGGAGAAGAAGAGGTGGCGGCTTCTTGAGAGCAGGAGAGCAGCGGCAGAGAGTAGGGAAGAGGAGGGCGGCGAGGTGGTGTGCTCAAAAGTCCTGAAAGTGCCGTCGCACGATGTGCTTGTCATGCCAACGCTTGGTTTTCTCCTTGTATAATTTCGCATTTTCATAAGCATTAAGGCGCAACTCTTCCAATTCGTGAAGATCAAGGACTCGTTTCTCGCCGGCGGCTTCATGTCCAAGTTGAGCGCATTGATGGCCCAATAAGCTTTGTGTTCCAATTCAACCGGCAAGTGGCACGGTTTTCCATAAACAAATTTAAAATGAGTCATACCTATGGGAGTTTTGTAGGCTGTGCGATATGCCCAAAGCGCTTCATCAAGCTTGAGAGACCAATCTTTGCGAGTCGAATTCACCACCTTTTGCAAAATATTTTTGATCTCCCGATTCGAAACCTCGACTTGGCCACTTGTTTGAGGGTGATAAGGTGTGGCCACCTTGTGCTTGACTCCATATTTGAACAAGAGGTTATCGAATTGGCGGTTGATGAAATGAGAGCCGCCATCGCTGATCACTACTCGTGGCACACCAAACCTAGGAAAGATAGTTTTTTGAAAGAGTTTTCTTACCACAGCGGAGTCGGTGGTTGGGCTTGCTATGGCTTCGATCCATTTGGAGACATAGTCGACGGCCACAAGAATGCACTTGTTGTTGCAAGAGGTAGGAAAGGGTCCCATAAAGTCGATTCCCCAAACATCGAATAACTCAACTTCGAGTATCCCATTAAGAGGCATCTCATGTTTTCGGGAAATGTTGCCGGTTCGTTGGCACTTGTCGCATCGAAGAACAAATTCTTTTGCGTCCTTCAAGAGGGTGGGCCAATAAAATCTGGCTTGTAGGACCTTTGCCGCGGTTTTATTCATGGATGCATGTCCACCATAAGCGGAAGAATGGCAACATGCGAGAATTGGTTCAAACTCTTCTTTCGGTACACATCGCCGATGAATTCCATCGACTCCCAATTTGAACAACAAAGGGTCATCCCAATAGTAATGCTTCACATCCGACATGAACTTTTTCTTTTGTTGGTAGGTTAGATCCGGCGGTGTGGCACCACATGCAAGAAAGTTGACAAAATCGGCATACCATGGCATTTCGGAAGTGGAGATGGCATAAAGTCTTTCATCCCCAAACGAATCATCAATAGGAAGGTCATCTTTGGTTGGCATGGGTTTGAGTCGAGATAAGTGGTCCGCCACGGAGTTTTCGGTGCCTTTCTTGTCTCGGATTTCTAAATCGAACTCTTGAAGAAGTAGGATCCATCGGATAAGGCGTGGCTTGGCATCCTTCTTGGTGATAAGATAGCGGATTGCGGCATGATCCGTATAGACAATCACCTTTGACCCCACCAAATAGGGCCGAAATTTGTTGATGGCAAATATCACGGCTAAGAGTTCCTTTTCGGTAGTTGTGTAGTTCAATTGCGCCTCGTCCAAAACCTTGCTTGCATAGTATATGGCGTGAGATTTGTTGTCGATTCTTTGACCCAACACGGCTCCGACCGCATAGTCACTAGCATCACACATGATCTCGAACGGCAAATCCCAATTTGGTGGTTGAAGAATGGAAGCCGAGATTAGCGCATTTTTGATCCTACAAAAAGCATCAACACAATTTTCGTCAAAAATAAATTCCGCATCTTTCATAGTCTAGTTTGTCAAAGGTTTACAAATTTTTGAAAAATCTTTAATAAAACGGCAATAGAATCCCGCATGTCCCAAGAAGCTTCGCACATCCTTCACAGTTGTTGGATTTGTCAATTTCTCAATTACTTCCACCTTGGCCTTGTCAACCTCTAGGCCTCGTGATGAAACCACATGTCCCAGCACTACCCCTTGTTGCACCATGAAGTGGCACTTCTCCCAATTTAACACCAAATTGACCTTTTCGCATCTTTTTAAAACTTTTGTCAAGTTAGACAAACATTCATCAAAATTAGTGCCATAAACAGAAAAATCGTCCATAAAAACTTCCATGGAATTTTCAAGTAAATCAGAAAAAATAGCCATCATGGCTCTTTGGAAAGTAGCGGGGGCATTACACAAACCGAACGGCATCCTTCGATACGCGAAAGTACCGAAGGGACAAGTAAATGTGGTCTTTTCTTGGTCATCAGGGTGGATTAGAATTTGGAAGAAACCACTATAACCATCTAAATAACAAAAATGATAATGATTAGCAAGCCTTTCAAGCAGTTGATCGATGAAGGGTAGAGGAAAATGATCTTTTCGTGTTGCATTGTTGAGCTTGCGATAATCTATACACATTCTCCATCCGGTGACCACCCTTGTTGGTATCAACTCACCATTCTTACCTTTAGTCATTGTTGTTCCACTCTTTTTCGGGACCACATGAACCGGACTTACCCATTTAGAATCGGAAATCGGGTAGATGATGCCGGCATCGAGGAGTTTGAGAATTTCTTTCTTGACCACCTCTTTGAGATTAGGGTTGAGCCTTCTTTGGGCTTCGATCGAAGGTTTGTGATCATCCTCCATCAAGATGCGGTGCATGCAAAGGTTGGGATTGATCCCGGTTAGATCATCAATGGTGTACCCTATCGCCTTCTTGTGTAACCTAAGTTCATGGAGAAGTAGGGTTGTTTCATCCTCGTTTAGGGTAGAATTGACAATCACTGGAAATGTCTCATCAGGTCCAAGGTATTCGTATCGAAGAGTGGGGGGTAAATGTTTCAATTCAAGTTTTGGTGGTTTGGGAGAAGAAGCGGTTGAATTGATTGTATTAGAGGTTTCTGTGGATTGGTGCGGCCCGCACAAAGGCAAAGTCTGCTCTCGGACATTTTGATGCGGCCCGCACTGGTCGGTCGGTTGTGCTTGGACAAATTCATGCGGCCCGCACAGAATTTCATGCGGCCCGCACAAATCTTCGCTTCATCATTATTGCCTGTCTCAGCTTCCTTTTTCTCTAAGGATTTCGTCCAGATTTTTCTCCAGCTGTCCACCATCTGTTTCCTTAACAATTTGAGCAGCAATTATGGTATCTAAGACATCAATCCTGCAAATCGTATCATTGTCATTAGAAGGAAATTGCATAGATTTGAAAACATTAAATTCCACTTTCTCATCACCAATTGAGAAGGAAATTCTTCCACCTGTAACATCAATATTTGTACCTGCCGTACTTAGAAAATCACGCCCAAATAAGAGGGGGGTGTGAGGATCTTCTTCCATTTCTACAACAACAAAATCAACAGGCACATAAAACTTTCCAATTTGGACAATGACATCCTCGGCAATTCCGGAAGGGTATCTTACAGATCGGTCCGCTAATTTGAGGGACCTTCGAGTTTGCTTCAATTTCCCTAGACCTACTCTATCATAGACCGACTTGGGCATCAAACAGACACTAGCACCAAGATCAAGCAAACATCGATTAAATGTGGTATCACCAATTTTGCACGGAATGGTAAAACTGCCCGGATCTTTGAGTTTAGGGGGCAATTTGATTTGTTGGTTCAAAACAAGTGCGATACATTCCGCATTTATTGCCACAGTTTCTACCTCTTCTAATTTTCTTTTATTGGACAATAATTCTTTCAAAAAATTTGCATAGGATGGCATTTGAGTAATGGCTTCTGTAAAAGGAATGGTAATATTCATTTTCTTCAAATGATCCATGAATTTGGTAAATTGTTGGTCCATTTTGGTCTTAACAAATCGTTGAGGAAATGGAACAAACCTGAGAGGAGGAACATAATCAGAAGGTTTTACCTTTTTCAGATCAGAATTACCCGAATTTTGGCTATCTTTGAAAACTGGTGGGTCTAGCGGAAAATCTGTGCAAATCGGGGGAGTTGGTCTTGAGGCTACATAAGGTGGAGTTGAGGCCGCAGAAGGCCCTGCTTCTGTTGTTTGAGGTGCGGCGATCGGCTGTTTTGGCGGTTCCTCTTCTGACATTTTTGGTCCGTCGTATTGTGTGCCACTTCGGAGAATTACCGCATTCGCGTGTTCCCTCGGATTGTGCTCAGTTTTTCCGGGAAGCATGCCTGGAGTGCGTGCGGCAGAAGCGGATTGTTGAGCCACTTGAGCTTCAAGCAACCTAGTTTGAGTTTGCACCAGGTCCATCCTGTTGTTCATAGTTCTAAGAGAATCTGAAATATCATCAAACTTTTTATTGCAGTTAAGATTAGTTTTCTTTTGAGAGATCATGAACTCTTCCATCATTTTCTCTAACCTAGACAATGGTGGTGGTTCTTGACCTTGGCGGTTTTGATATTGGTTACCATTACCTTGGTTTGGATTGTGATTTTGGTAATGGTTGCTATTTTCTTGGTTTGGTGCCGCATTTGGGTTCGGATTTTCATTATCATTTCTTGATAGGTCTAAATTATATACACATTCGATCTAGTTTTTATCACATAATAGCACCAAATATTTTGTATTTTAGTAGAGAATAGGATGAAATATATCCAAGAATCAAGTTACTGCCAAAGTCTATTTAAGTTACAGGAAATGGAGCAAATTGTAGATCTTCTCGCAAGCTTTCTGAAAAGTAGTAGAACACTGAAAACGGAGTTACGGATCATGAGTTATGCCTGTTTGAATTTCAGAGCAAAATAGAAAAAACCGAGCCCAGTGCGGACGCACTGACCCAGAGTGCGGACGCACTCAGCCATCAGACACAGAAAACAGAAAAGTCCGAGCGCAGTGCGGACGCACTCGGGCCGCACTCGATCCGCACTCAGCGACACACAGTTCGTATTTTGGCCATATCTTGGTCATACGAACTCCGATTTGGGTGATTCAAAGCTTGACGGAACCAGGACAAAGAGATCTACAACTTTCATAAAGAAAACAAATCCAAATTCGGAATATATAATTCTCTACATCCGCATTAATGGCCGCATCAGCCTGAAAAACTGCTAAATATGGAAAGTTAGTGGGCTTAGTGGGTGCCAAAATTAGAATAACTTGGTCTCCAAGTTCAGAATCACAGAATTAGAAATATAGAAGTTAGTAGGCTTAGTGGGCGCCGAAAATAAAACGACTTGATCTCCAAGTTCAGAAAATATTATATAAGGCTAAGGAGACCACAGGAGAAATCATCCATTATTTTACATATCAATTTTCCACAAATTGAGAGAGAGATCCTGCAGAAATTCTCGAAGTCCTAAAGCTTTTCAAGGAAGGAGAAGAAGAAGATTCAAGCAAAGAGTCGGCAAGATCGAGGTTTTTGATCTAAGAAAGGGTGTAATCATTTCTTTATTTCATTTCTTATTGTTTTTGTCAATCTTTGTTATGGATCTCTCCAAGAGAGAGTAGTTCTCTTTCTAGGGGTTTAGGTCAATGCATGAACTTGTTTAATTCTAGCTTATTCGGATATTTGTTTTTATTATGATTGTTTTATCGGATTTGATTGTTAATTTCTGTGATTTATTATTTATGAATTTCGTTAGTACTTGAATTTTAGTTCACCTGGTTAGGGTTTATTGAACTGAAGTAGCTTGAAATCGCGTTGATCGTGTCTTTCCGCTTTAAGTTTATTAAATTCTTAGCATTGGTCAAGGTAAGGAGAGTACTAATTGAAATCATAAATACATACCTTAGGATTTGGATTAGAAGCGACCGTACTTTGATATCCAACCCGGAACTATAGAAATTAAGGTTAGGGTTTGGTGAAGGACTTAACCGTGAAGTCAAATCCTAATTAGGACACCTTAGAACAAATATCGATATATACTTTGAAGCATGTGACTTAAATATCCCTCTAGGTTAGTGATAGCCCTAGAATTCGAGGAACATTAATCCATCCACCCAAAGTATTTGTATTAATATTTGTTCCAAAGGCTAACATAGGTTAGAAACCTCATCAAATCAAACATGAATTCAAACAAACCGAATAAATAGAATTAGCAAGGAATTGTAGACCGAATGCCCCTAGATCTCCTTAAACTTGAAAACAACCAAATCTTTCTTTCCTTTATTTTTATTTACATTTATTGTTTGAAACTCCTCTCTTCCGGGTATTGAACCCAAACATAGGATTTTAGAACAACCCCCCCCCCTTACTTTACTTTTATTGTTTAGTTTTAGAAGTAGTTTTCTTTATTAAAAATTGGTATTTCCCTATCTCCCTGCGGATCGACACCTAAATACTACGATCAATAGGTTGTGCGCTTGCAACTAACCTATTCATTGAGTACGAAAGTTTATAAATATTAAAGGCAAAAAGAGTACAAAATCCTTATATCTAAAATACTCAACATTTCTCCACCTAAAATTAGGATGGTTGTACCTCGTGGCATGGTTGTAAGTGTTAGAGTTGTTTTGGTTATATGGGCCATTTCTTTTGTCACCTTCATTGTAAAACAACCCATGAACTTGTTCAACTGGTTCACTACCTTCCGTGGAGTATTGACATCCAATCGTGGCATGGTCCATACCTCCACAAATACCACATGGTGAATTTTGAACCACAGATTTTACCTGCTGCATCTTCTTCATTTGAGTTTGGAGAGATTCTACCTTTGCTTGCAAAGCAGTCACCTCATCTACCTTCAGCATACCAGCAGGTGTGTTGCTTCTCTTCGCGTCTCTTCCAGCAGTCCACTTGCGTTGACTTATAGCCATGTCCTCGATCATCTCCATGGCTTCTACAGAATCCTTGTTGGCTAAGTTTCCACCGGCAGCTGCATTCAGTTGAGATTTAGTCGCGTATGTGCAACCTGCATAGAAAAACTGAAACAATAGTCACACATCAATACCATGGTTAGGACACAAACGCAAGAGTTCTTGCCATCTATCCCAAGCTTCGCTTAATGATTCATCATCACCTTGTTTGAAAGTGGTGATTTTCGCTCTAAAATGTTGGGTTTTAGAAGGCGGGAAGTACTTACCTAAAAATAATTTTTGGACTTCGGGCCAAGTTTGTGTTACCCTAGGGTTTAACAACCTTAACCAAGCCCTAGCCTCATCCCTAAGAGAAAGGTGAAAACAGTTCAATTTCAAGGCATCAAGTTGGGGTCCCCTTGGTGCAAATGTACCACAATGTTCTTCAAACATTGCCAAGTGTTGGTGAGGGTCCTCATTTAATGCACCACCAAACTGGTTTTGACCTAACAAGTGAATTAGAGTAGGTTTGAGATCGGGGTTGGTTCCCCATGTGCCACATAGCCAAAGCGTTGGTGAGGGTCTTGATGGTTCATGAACTCCCGCATAGGACGGCGGTCGTTCGGATTAGGCGGTGGAGGGTTGCCTCTTCCATATGCGCCATGGAATGGATTCTCGTGAGGAGGATCATTGTCAACATTAACGTGAGATCCGTTCTCCTCATCACCATCCAAGGGCATTCCATAAATCGAATGTTCGGCCATGTTTGACGAACTCGCCTTGTCCTTCTGACTCTGGCTCCTAGTGGTAGGCGCCAGCGTTCAAAGCTGTGAAAAGAGAGAAGAAAAAACGTGAGTCTCAAAGAAACAAAAATAAAATAAGATAAAAGAAAATTCTAGAATTAATTTTTAAAGTAAAAATTAATATCTATCTGTTATCCCCGGCAACGGCGCCAAAAGCTTGTTGTGTATTTTGGGTATAGGAATAATTGGTCTATTTCGTACACTTCTGCTTTAAATTTATAAAACCCTAAATACGCAAAGTTAGATTGAATTGCAAGCGCACAATCTATCATTGTAGTAATTATGGGTATCGATCCAAAGATAACGGGAGATATTACTTTCTACTAAATTAATTAACTCTAAAATAGTGCAAATAAAGTAAAAGGGGGGTTTGTTGTAAAATTGGTTTTTGGGTTCAATACCCGATCGAGAGTTGAAATTAAGACAAGACAATTTTAAACAAACAAATAAAAATGAGTTTGTGATTCAAATAGATAAGAGTCTAGGGGCTATCGGCATACAATCCTTTGGTCAAATCTACATTTACTCGGTATTCTAAACTCATGTTTGCAATTATGGGGTTTCTAAACGTAAATATCAAAAATGGTCACTTTCGTGAATTAATGACGTGTCTAGATAATTCGGACTTCACGATTAAGTCCTTCACCCTAGCTATCTAGACCATAAACACAGATTAGCCTAGTTTATCCCTAAATACCAATACTTCACGGTTAAGTCCTTCATACGATATTTGGTTCAATCCTAGGTGTCCCAATCAAATATAAGGCTTCACGATTAAGTCATTCACCTCAATTCAACCTTTGTTCTTGTGGTTCCGGACTAAGAAATAGATTTGGTCATTTCTAATATTAATCCTAAGGTAATTCATGTATAAAATTTGGTACCATTAATTATAACTCCTAGCATCTTAAGTTCATTAGACTCAAGCGGGAAATTAACAAGCAATCAAATCATACAAGCACATGAATTGTAAAATCAACAAGAATAAACAAACATGTAAACAATCATCATAAAAAAATTAATCCAAGTAAACATAGATTCAACACAAATTCATGTTTTTAGCCTAAGCCCCTAAAGAGGAAATCTAGCCTCTCATGGGTGAGTTAACAACCAAGGAAGTTACAAGAGAAATCATAATGAAAACAAAGTAAAACAAATAAGAGAATAGACTACACCAATCTCTTCGCTCGCTGCCTTTGATCTTCACTTTTGCTTGCTCGAGAATCCTTCAAACCTTGCTCTTAATCGCCTTTGATCACGAGGAGAAGATAAAAAATGTGTAGAGAGATGTAGAAATTAAAGCTAGAATGAAGAATGCCTTCTCCTGTTGCCTCCCTGCCCATATATAGCCAATTTCGTGTCTTGGGAAACAATCCCCCAAAATCTGGCAACAAATCTGAGAAGATATCATGAATTAAGACATTAATGGCATTGGTGCGGCCTTCACAGAATCCATGCGGGTCGCACAAACTGGAAGTCGGCTGGAAATCGGCTAAGGCATGAGGAATCGTGCGGCCTTCATGCGACCCGCACGGCCATCCGCAGAACTCTCGGTTAAATCGGTGCGGCCCGCACAAAAGTTGGTTTTCGTCTGAAAAATGGCTAAGGAAAAAGGGGTCGTGCGGCCTTCACAAATTTCCTGCGGCCCGCACGAGTACCCGCAAAACTCTCGGACAAATCCGTGCGGCCCGCACAAAAGGCTGTTTTGCTCCTTTTTGCTCGATTTCTGCAAATTAGATAAATGAAAGGCAGTAACTTGGTTCTACGGTGCATTCTATACTAAACTAGACTAAAATGCAAGGGTTTTGGTACAGTTTAGGAGGTAAAACCTCGACCGAAGGTATATATAATTGAGGCTTATCACTGTTTTGAATGGTGCTGAAAAATACTTCAAAACAGCGATTTTCAAACCATCTTAATAAATAGTACAAAAATTCCAAAAAATGTAAAATTTGGTCTCCAAGCACATTTTAATATAGATTGAATATCTAACGGTTTGGATCGACTATTTGAACTTTGGAAATCAGAAAACAACTTGGTAGCACCAAAGGGCTAGGAATAAACGTTTTGATATTAGCCACTATATATATATATATAGAGAGAGAGAGAGAGAGAGAGTGTGGCTAAGATCAAAGTGGTATGACCAAGGTCTTTGATGCTATCAATTAGTTTTTGCGATTTTAAAGTTCAAATAGTCGATCCAAACCGTTAGATGTTCAATCTCTATTAAAATCTGCTTGGAGACCAAATTTTACATTTTTTGGAATTTTTTTACTATTTATTAAGCCACTTTGAAAATTCCTAATCACATGGTCTAGAATTTGGTTGCACTATTTTTACTGTTCACCCGGATCTGTAATTTTCAAAGTGGCTTAATAAATAGTAAAAAAAATTCCAAAAAATGTAAAATTTGGTCTCCAAGCAAATTTTAATATAGATTGAACATCTAACGGTTTGGATCGACTGTTTGGACTTTGAAAATCTGAAAACGATTTGGTAGCACCAAGGCCTTGGTCATACCACTTTGACCTTAGCCACTCTATATATATATATATATATATATATATTGAATATCAAAACCATCTCAGTTGAAATATGTTAATGTCTTATATATTGTCTAGAGGTGCTATCGGGTCGGATACGGTCTGGATACTATTATATCTGCACATGTATTTTAAAAGTGTTCGGGTCCGAATTTCAATCCACTTTTGTACTTACAATTAATTCATCTTTTATAAAACCAACTACTACTCAAGATCAGTGTTGTAAATAACGGTATGCGCTCGTCGGATGGACAGGATACCGTCAAGCGATTAATCGGGAATAATCGGAAATAATCAGCCATAATCTGAAAAAATTCAGCCAATTAGTCGAAAAATCCTTAATGATTTGGTCACCATCAACAACTAATTGGCCGATTAATCAACCTAAACGAACGTTTTTTACAGCACTGCTCAGGATCCGCTAATTAAACGCTAAGTATAATTTGTCGCAAGTATGGTACATCAATGGATATCTATGTTTTGTTCTCTAGAGCACATTGACCATGACCTGTATTATGTTCATACAATTTAAATAACCAAATATTTTTTTTTCTATTACTACTACGTGCTGCAAATTAAGCAATATGACTGTTTTGTATATACAGTTGAATAATAATAATATTATTTTTTTACCATTTTTTACCAATAGTATTGATCTGCAAATTTAAATATATCATTGATCTGACACTATATATTTTGTAAATTACGAAATGACTCATTTACTGAACAAACTGTAGCACATCTGTTGTTGAACGAATTTCCATTTTTTTAAGGATCACTAGCACAACAAAGCTACTTTATCGTCTGTAGTATTCAGTTTAATATATTATCGTTTAGTTTATAGACTTTATTTGTATATAATCAAGTGCTAATTAATTAACCATAAAATTAATAGCGAGTGGTTCAATAATCAAAATATTAACAATGAATGAATCTCGGACCAGCTTGATAACATTATTATCTAGTTCATTATATTATTCGCGCTTTATTATTCAACATTATAGCGTTATTATCCAGTTTATAAATGTTATTATTCAGTATATTTAAAGTACTTTATTTAAATTTATTATAAACCGCTTCAATTCAGTGGTAGCAACAATAATGGTCAAATAAAATAATTGATTTTTGGGCTTTCTCGTTTCCGGTTTTCTATTGGCGAAGTCAATGATGTAATAACGTTGCATGGCACGTTTAGCATGATTCAATAGACCGTTTGGTGACAAGTCAGTGCTAAATTAAAGTCATAAAATTCAATTGACCTAAGTGTTGTAATGTAGGGGCCCCAAATAAGCACGTACCATTCGCCCAACTCTATTGCAAAGGGAAACAACTGGCTGGTCCCCTAGACCCAGTACCAGTATATCAATAGCTCAGAAATAGACATCGCCCTTTTAAATGAATACAAGGAGAGTATTATGGCTAAAAGATCAAGTTCATATACCCTCAGTTAAATTGGGAGCTTTTAATTGCCAAATTTTAATTGTTACTTCCAAAATTTCAGTTGGCACTTATAATTTCACTTTCATAGATATAGTGCAATTGTAATTTTTAAAAAAAATTCACTAAATGAAACCTTTCATCTCCACTTTCACACTCTCACAGCCAATCAAATGCATTTACCGTAGCATTAAAAACAATTGCTAATTAATTGCATAATGTAAGAGTTTTGAAACTACTTTTTCTTTACTTCTTGATAACTGTTTGAAATTGCTAATTAATTTCATGAATGGAGATGCTCATATACTTAGAAAACAGCAACCTTGATACGGACTGTCTGATCAAATTTCAATCCAATCTGGCCCAACATACAGCGGCCCATTAATATTCGTTCTAGAGCAGATCAATCGGTCCAAATACAAACTCAAAAATCGAATTACTTTTGTGTATGCAAGCCTTCAATTCTACATGCATAATTGATTTATTCAGATTTTTCAAATCATTGCATTTACAGAAGTTGGATTTCTTTGGGATAATTTAAATTAACATCTCAATATAACATTACCGAAAAGACTCCGAATGCAAATAAGAAATGCATTATTGTAGGGCCCAATCCAGATAATCAAACCAATAAAGAACAACCAAAAAGATCCAAAAGTATAAGACATTAATTGAGTACCACAACTTCAGATTAAATAGCATGTTCTACAATTTCCAGCATAGCCAAGTCAACAAGACAAGCACAACAACATACAAATTACAGAAAACATCTGTTGATAATCCAAACGAGAGAGAAGTTCCAAAAAATATTACCTAAATTTGACATCAATGGAAGCAAAATTAAATTCCTTAACTTTAAAGCAGCTGGCTTCCAGTCAAAAAGCTGCCGATCACTCACCCTGTAGCAGGAACTTCTGACCTCGTTTGAAAAGTGCTGTTTTCATTAGTACCCCCTAAAGGATAATATCAAAACAAAAAAAACCACCCATATACATCTCGTGTCTAATGTTCACAAGTTTTGCGTCCCCACTGAGGATAACAAATGGAGTTAAGGGGATAACTCTTATTCCTCGGGACAGTAAAGGATAAAAAGTTATCCCCTTATCCCCACATATTACCCTCCCAACAGAGCCTCAGGAATTCCGTCTTAATTCCTAGGAGGAAAAAACTGTACCAGAAAGCAACCCAAGGAGACCGTTAAAAAAAGAATCGAGTACAATTTGTGTTACCTAATCCTTGCGGTAATACCCGTAATCACGCTCATCATATGCCTCGCCTTCCTCTGGGGTTTCATGTGCTCCATGATTACTCTGACCATTATACCCTGCATCCTCCTTACCATCATATTCATGTCCTTGGCCGTGACCATAGTTGTATTTGGCATCGTCACCTTGCTCGTCATACTGATCAGACATCATCACATCCCTTTTATAGTTATGTTCGGCATCATCATGATCAGCACCATGACGGTCTCTTTCACGGTCACGGCTTCGGCTGTCACGGTGGTCCCGGTCACGATCCCTGATATCACAAGGCACATTAACAAAAACTAACAATACTGTGAACAAGATTAGAAAGATCTCAACAGCTAATCCAACGAGGTAAAGACGAGATATGTAGACAAAAATCGAGGATGTATTACTCAGGCAACTTATATATGTTTGGCGAATTAACTTTATTTGTACAAGTAATTGCAAATATGTTGGAGCACTGTTGAAAAGTTATATAATTAGTAACAGTGGAGATTTTTCAGTCAACAGAATCTGAAGAATCAAAAGAATCAGAAGAGTCATATATTAATAAAATATATAGATATAAGATTTTGAAAGATCAAATTATAGAATTTTATCGAAAAAAAATTCTACCTTTTATTCCTTAGAAAATATATATATGAAATATATAAAAAAAATACTTATTGCATTATTATTATTGTGTTTTCTATTGCTTGACAACATTTGAAACCAAAACAGTTAATAGTTCAGCTAACATATATCTAACAAATATTCTACTATATGGCAGGTCCTATGATTCAGTGATATGTAACATATATTCTACCCGAAAGAAGTCTTTACCTTTCTCGGTCGCGTGATTCACGGCCCCGCTCCCTGTCGCGTTCCCTATCCTTGTCACGGCCCCGATCACGGTCTCTCTCACGGTCCCTATCCCTATCACGTCCACGGTCACCACGGTCCCTATCTCCTCTTTCACGGTCCCTCTCACGATCTCTATCTCTTTCACGGTCCTTATCACGTGGCCTATCACGCTCCCGTTCACGGTCGTCCCGGTGATGTCTATCTTCCTTGTCACGAGTCCTGTCATGGGACTGCTCACGGACACGATCACGATCTCTCTCCCGGTCCCTTTCACGGGACTTCTCCCGATCCCTTTCACGAGACTTCTCACGATCCCTGAAATAAATAATACTACCATCAGACAATGTTTCTTTTCTCTTTTACTGAAAAGATTTTACAGTATATGACGAGCATTACCGGTCTTTGTCATCTCTGGCCCTAGGCTCCTCTGATCGAGTGCGCGTTGATGCTGCCACTTGCGGCTCCCTGGCAGAATACAATTATCTTTATTAGTTTTATGGCCACATAACAAAGTTCCAAGTAAAAAGTCAGCTCCCAAATATATCACTTAACCAATCATTCTACCCTATTCAAATTTCTAATTTCTAACTGTTTTCCAATCTAATGTCACTTTCAGATCCTAATTTGGGAAATATGAATTACGGAACAAAACTGGACTTGGCCGTGCAGGGAACTCATAAATGCAATCACATTTTTTGCTCTATCCCTGACCACTAATTAAAAATGACCTAAAAAAAATTGGTTCACCTTCTCCAGCTACCAATTTTACAATAGAAAATTAGAAATACATATAGGACAATAAGAGGATACAGTAAGTACTTGGGAGCTTCTTCACCGGCTATTCTACTCGATCCAAGCCCCCCACCTAATCTTCTTGGACGCCAGTTAGGGACAGTTCTGCCACGCTCAACATCCACCAGCACCCTCCGGCTATCGATCTTCCTCCCATCAGCTTGCTTATAAGCATCTATAATTTGACCAAAAGAGAACATAAAAGTCAATTCACCTAAGAAATTTTAGAGTCGCAAATTCCACTGTTTTTTTTTTTTGCTAAAGCTTTGTTTTCAATGTTCCAATTGTCCAACTTAAGGCCCCCCGGGGGGGGGGCTGAAATGTACAATGCAAAAATGTTTAATTTGTGGTAGGTGACATTTGAACCCAAGTCTTCAGAATAACAATGTAAAATTCTTCCCACTAGGCTACAAGCACATTTCAATATATATAATTACAACAACAACCAAGCCTTTAGGATGCACTAAGATCCACCCCTGCTTGGGTCTAGAATGGAGTAACAACATACCATACAAAATAGGCTAAGGCTAATGTGGTACAAGCAACCAGATATAGAGAGCGTGTATCTGTTAGCATGACCCATAGGGAAAAGATTAAATAGACAACTCACTCTTCATATCACGAGTATGCATGTACTCAATGAAGGCATATCCTCTGGGCTTGTTTGTGTTCTTGTCAGTGATGACACGCACCTGAAAAATTAAATAACAATTAGCCAAAATAAAAGACAGGACACAATATCACTACAGACTAAATTTTACATATTACTTCCTATCTTATTCTGGAACTACTGTATCCTAGATGGCACGACAGACAGGCAGAAAACGCCTAACTAGCCGTGCTAACCTTTTAAAAGTGAAGAGCCGGCACCACTTCAATGAATCCCAGCATATCGTCAGACTTGCAGAAATGAGGTGTCGCATGATTCTTTTTTATAAAACCCCCTTACCAGGGTAATTTGTGGAACCCCTTACCAGGGATATTGTTGTGAAAAGGAAACAAGGTATGCTAATAATATATGAGGATTTTACCAATACGTCCATCGAAGAATGTTGGGAAGACCTCGTTGAAATATTCTCCTTACAAACCATGTGACTTTGAAAATATTTAAAAAATAAGATACAACTACCTGAACTACCTGCTCTATCATCAGCAGCAAAGGCAATCATGAACCAGTAGAGCTAATTTTAAAAATTAAAGAACATTTAGCCCAGAATGCAACACCAATAGCTTTTCTCAACCCCACCAGAAAGAAAAGAATAATATAAAATATATAATATTATAATAATTTGAATGGGAGTCGGCTACCAAACTTTCATGCAACAAAGATCTATACCAGGAAACTCCTTTAAGCTGGTATCACTCTGACCTTATTCATGAAAGGCATATCATACAAGATACCCCCCAATTGATATGGATTCAAAAGTCACATCACTCTAGATGGCATACCTTGCAGTAAGTTTTTGGAATTTACTTTAATTTGAGTCATTAACCCGTTTTTTCGCAACTTGATGATGTTAAATTTAATATAGCCACTACTGCTCTGTTTAGAAAATAAACAAGAAAATTATACTTACTTTATTACCCAATATAAGTATAGATTTGTAACTTCAAATAATATTGGGAAAACGATGCATACCAGTCTCTTGTTCCATGTTGAATATACTCTCAAAAGCAAAAGCAAAAGACAACGGAGGAAAGTTGTGTCGAATAAAACTTTCAAGGTACAGCAGCTAGTATAATTCGTTCTCAAATTGATTTTTTCTTGACACATCAATAAAAACTAACGCAGAATGAGTAAAGCTAGCATAATCAATGTCCTTAATCCAGTGAAATCTTTTTCTTCCTTAATAAATCATTGCTCAGTTTTAGTTTTGTAAAAATTAGGATAATTTTCTACCAACGGTAACGACGCCATGGTTAATACCAACTTACCAAAGAGAAATAACTTCACCTTCCAACGAGATTTCTCCCGTATACTTACCCTTTTAATAGGCCCATATGCTTCAAACTCCCTTTTGACCCTATGCTCTGAAGTCTCGTAGTTCTGTAAAAAACCCGGCAAGCAAATAAGAACAAAATAAGATAATTCAGTTCTGTATCACTTCTGTCTTTTGGTAGTTATTTTGTTATAAAATGACCCATTCAAATGCACCAAAGTATTGACAATTTAGTGTGATATATCATTTTACATCAATTGTGGATTTTGTTCCATTATGAAACACTAGTGTGATAACTATGTTAAAAAATTGGTAATAGGATGCACAGAAGCTTACCAGTCGCGCCACAAAAAGTGTCTTGTACGGGTCTCCTGTCGTGTTAGGATCGGTAAGCGGGTCATCTACATCCATAGTAGAAATTATCAGACAAAATAATTGCATATCCAATATTACCATGCTGGATTCAGAATACTTAAAAGAGTATAGAACTGATCAGGACCAGATTCATATGTTTTAGATCACAAAAACTGCCTGGGGAACAAGTCTAATTATCCTATCAGAATCAATGCTGAACCAGTATGTTAATCCAACAAACAAGAGAAAATGAGACAAAACTTACATTTCTCGAGCTCTTCGGCAGCCTTAGCAGCACCTTTCTCAAGCTTATCTTCGCGAATCCTAGCTTTCTTTTCCTCCTGCATATTGCAAACAAACAAAATAGTTGTATCTTCTTAACTATCATTCCAGTTTTCTCCACAATTGCTGTATAATTAAAATCAAAAGGATTGATAGGACGATACCTTGGTTTCTACCTTCGGCACAGGTGGAGCATACTCAGGATTTCCTGGCTCAGCAAAATGTGACACAAAACTAGCAATACCTTCATGAACAAGAAAGAACAATAGTAGATCATGTTAGAATTGTTTATATTTTATCTACTGAAAACTAGGATGAGACCATAGGTGCTAATTACACTTTCAAGCAGAGAAATCATTTAAGAGATTTTACCAGAGTAAGGAGGTGGCTTCCTCTTTTCCACAGGAGGCTTGTGCTCTAATGGCGGCCGAGGTTCAAACAACTTCAAGAGATTTGGAGTGAGACCAGTCGGATGGCTCTGCCCAATCTGAAAAGGAAATCAAGCAAATCAAAACTAGTTCAATCAGATCGTTGTCTAGGGTTAGGGTTTAACAGGAAAGATAAATGAGAGACTAACGAGCTTGAGTTGAAGAACGTTGGCGCGATTCTGTGCCTTAGTTCGAGCCTGCACGGCCGCGTCATTGTTTCGCATCATGGCCTGGTTGAAATCCCCCATCGCTACTCAGCGAGAGAGAGGCGGCGACTGTCGATTGAGGGAAGAGTGAGAAAACCTCTCTCGTCGTTGGGATCGAATGGTTATAGACTGTGGAGAGGATGGGCTAAGATGTGCGGGTGGGTACATCTATTGGGCTGGATAACAAATCTAGAATTATGGTGCGAAAATCTTTTTATTTTTCGGCCTGTATAGACAGATAGCCCTGCAGAGATTTTGGAATCCGTATCCTCCCAGGTACCTGACTCAATCAAATTATAAACGGACGATCCAGGTTAATCCAAGCCGGGCCAAACTCAATCCAGTGTCTATAGAAACCATAGGGGTCTGCTTTGATTCGTTCCAAGTTAAATAACGGTCCAGATTTATCATTTTCACCTCAGGCACCTGGGGTGATTATTGATTCGAGATTTTGGACTTTGACAAGGGCTCCGTTGACAAGTGCACGAACACATATCCTCTGTGGTAACAGAATATTTGAGTTTATATTAAACCGTCCGATCATAATCCTTGCCAATCCGACTGAGGTGGAATGCTTGGATATCCCTTAATTTCGTGCCAAAGCAGATCGGACGGTCTGAATCTAAATTCAAAATTTCTGTTACCTCAGGTGATATAAATTCCAAGTGCACTCCCTTTGTTTGAAGCTTATTTTCTTCTCCCCTTTCGATTCCATTATATAAAATTTTACTCTCCCATCTCTCCTTTCTCCACCTAAACCCTAGCCCACCTCAGTCTCGTTTTATTTGCATGAAGTTATTATCTTGTAACGATTTTCCTTATTCGTTGTTAGATCGAATACATTAGTCTGATTAGTTCAATATCCATATATATTTTTTGTCATTAGCTGAGAAATTTTGTTTCTTTTCTCTTTGTTAGAGGCGATGGCAAGCTCAGAATCTGGTCTCTCTTGTGCTCGTTGCGGGAAACCTGCTGTTCTCCAGTAATTTCACTTTCCTTGTCTCTCTTTTTGGTGTTTCTTCTCTCTCAGAATTTGCCTGACAACTTTCAAATTGATTACATGATGACTTTAGTCATGAAGGTGTTAGTCCTAGTAGTTGGAATTGCAATTTAAGGAAGGATATGTTATCTTTAGTATAACACGTTACCTGAAGATGCCATTAGTATAGCAAATCAGCTTTGGTTAGCTAATATGAGAAGTTTCAGGGGTAAATTATATTTGGATGCATGAGAATAGTATTAATTTGGGAATAGTGAGGATGCAATCCAAAAGCATTTTATTCTCACCGGAATAGCGTAACCCAACATTTATGTGGGAATAGAGAATTACCAGTAATTAGATTAGCTCTATTCTGAAGTATACAATTCAAACAACATTTGCACTTATTTAAATAACACAAGATTAGACTCATTTTGATCTGTACTCACACACTAACCCAAGTAGAACCATTCCTTTGATGATCCAAATGCACCGATAATGATACTAAATTGTCATTTAGAATCATTTTCACAGACTTGTCTTGTAAGCAACATTGATATTTCAGTTTGTTCAATCAGATCAATCCTCTTCTCCATCCAATAAGCAAATGCAAGGGACATTTCTCTATTTCCCTTCATTTTCCTCTTGTTCTTCCTTCTCCATTACCTCACACCTCCCGGATCCTTCTCAATTCTCTATGTGCACCTCTCAATTGTTAGTTGAAAGATGAACCCATGATCAATTAAATATGAGTAACCATTTAGTATAATGGTGTATATTTCAGTGATTTCCTACTATGTTTACTGAAAAAATGCTTGATTAATTCGAAAATAAATTATCAATTACGCCCTTCTTTCCTTTTTCCACAATCCTAATTTTCCTATGTATAAATGGCGTACCTAAGCTTATTTACATGCAGCAATTTGTTAGATTCTTGGTTCTTTACACTTAAATCTGTTTCGTCCTTTTTTATTTATAGATGCCCCAAGTGTATGGAGTTGAAGCTTCCTCGTGGAGATGCTGCTTTTTGGTTAGTTTATAAACTCTATACCCTGTTATCTAAATTTTGCAAACACAACAAATTTGGAACTGCAAAACCATGCAGATGTTCATTCTGTAAATTTGAGAAATCATTTCTATATCTGCTGTACAAATTACTATGTTGTGTAAATTTATCTGCAATCATCGTCCTTGTATGATGACTTATTATTTACAGCATTTCCTTTTCTTGTTTACATTTTTTTCTGTTGACAGCACGCAAGAGTGTTTTAAGGCTCTTTGGAGTGCACACAAGTCTGTTCACACCAAATCGGCATCTGGTACAAATTTGTCAAGTATCTCATCAGCGAAATCCCAATCGGATTGGTTGTTCTGCATGAAGAAAGGCCAGATGCGTAGTTCTAGGCTTCCCCATTTCGATTGGACTGGGTATTCTGCTCTCATTTCCTCCATTTCGAATGAACTGTTATTACATTATTCTTTTTTCTGAAGTAGTTGATAATTTTGTAGGCCATTGAGACCATATCCAATATCAACAACACGGATGGTGCCAGATGATATTGAAAAACCTGATTGGGCCTTAGATGTAAAGCCACTTATTACTTTTCTCTTTTCCTTAATAGTAGTGCTTATACTGAGAAAGAGACTCTACACAGAGACCTTTCTTATAAGTCCCGATACATGCTTTCTTAATCTGTGTTTTTTTTTTTTTTTGTCAGAGCTGATCAATATTTCTCTGTTAATTGACCATTTTATTTTCTTATATTTTCAGGGAATTCCCAAAATTGAGCCGAACAGTGATTTGCAAACAAGAGTAGAGGTTAATTTTTATTCTGTGCATATATTACAACGTACAATTTTGGAGAGACAGCTAATGTGATTTAGTATTTTTTTTTCAATCTAAAGATCAAGACTCCTGAACAAATTGAAAGAATGAGAGAAGTATGCCGGGTAAGTTCTGCATTACTTGAACAGCTTCCTATCATTAGATTTTTTTTTTTTAAATAATAAGCAAATACAATAATATGTTATTTTCCCGTCTAATTAATGAATAGATTTCAAGGGAGGTGCTAGATGCAGCGGCCCGTATAATTCGACCCGGAATTACAACTGATGAAATTGATCAAGTGGTTCATGACGCCACTATTGCTGCTGGTACTAGTGATCATTTTTTATAGGACCTAATTTATCATTTATTTTTCATTTGTTGAATGCATGAAAGGAATAGTCTTGTTAAGACGTAAGATTTGAGTGTCTTACTTAAACAGAGTCTACTGTATAAAAAAATACTTGATGGGACCTTAATTGATTTTTTTAAGTTTTAACCTTATGGCTAATTTTGTTATTATTGTTTCTTTGTATGCTCAAAAGATACATGAATTGCAAATTTCAACAAAATATTTGAACGAAGATACTTTTAAAGAAAAATATTTCAACAAATTTTTCATTTTTTGGCTGGTAAAAAAACTAGAGAAAATTTAAAGAAACTTTTAGATTGTTCTTTTGATATTTCATAAAGTCTCAAGTCTCCTAGTGGATCCATGTTTCAAGAAGTCTTAATAAAACACACACATGTCAGCACAAACTGTTGATTCTGCGTTATTTTGCTTTGTTTTGTTTTAACCAAGATTGACTGAAATAAATAGATTTTCAGTCAATCTGGTTTCAGATGTACCGAAACAACACATAAAATTCAATATGTCCGAGTGTTAAGTAAAACCATCTATTTTTACCTTGCTAATGTCATAAAAATGTTTTTTGTCTTCTTTTCTTCAGGAGCATACCCGTCCCCTCTGAATTATCATTTCTTCCCCAAGTCATGCTGCACGTATGTGTTTCTTTATTACTAAATTTTATTGTTGCAATTTTTACCAAACCTGAAATGTAGTAAATTAGTTTATTGTTGTTTACAGGTCAGTTAATGAAGTCATTTGCCATGGAATCCCTGATGCCAGGTTTTATTAATTTTAATCTGAGAGTGAGACTATGGTACTATGCATAGCGCACAATGGTCCGTACTATGGATCCATATCTCTGTTTCCAAAGACCAAACAGTCGATCTGAACCGTTCAATATAATCTTCATATGTAATTGTACTTTGATACCAGATTTTACATTTTTTTTTAAGTTTTACTATTTTTTTAGATAGGTAGAAACTTACTTGATCTAAAGATTATGGACCATCCGAAAGTAGTTATTTTCTACCTATCTAAAAATAGTAAAAAATTTCTAAAAAATGTAAAATCTGGCCTACGAATACATTTTCTTATGTAGTTCATGTTCAACGGTTTGGATCGACTATTTGGACTTCATAAATGAAAATATGGATCCATAGTACGGACTGATGTGCGCTATGCATAGTACCGTAGCCTCACACTTAATCTGATTATTTAACTTGCTTTTGCAGTGCGATTGCTTGGTCAAGTTTTTTCTTTTGAGATTTATATACAAAAGTTGCAATTTCCATTCACATAAAGTTCTCCTTAACAGGCAACTGGAGGATGGTGATATTGTAAATGTTGATGTAACAGTTTACTACAAGGGTTTCCATGGTAAAAATTTAGTAAGCCTTTTGTTATTATATATGCATTGATAATTTGCTGTAATTTGTTATAATTTTAAATTTGTTGTAATGTATATAGGTGATTTGAATGAGACGTATTTTGTGGGTAATGTTGATGAAGCGTCCCAGCATCTGGTTCGATCTACCTATGAGTGCTTGGAAAAAGCTATATCTATAGGTGACCATTCTGAATTTCTTTGAATAAAAATATAAAGCAGGCTTTTTTGCTTGCCATTTTCTATTACGCTTTAAAACAGGAACAGCTGAGTTGTTTGCTGGTACATGTACTAACCAAATGAAACCTAAGTCAAGCATATTAACCAAACAAATATACAGATCTTTTCTATACTACTAGTATAATAATAACCAACCTGTTCTTTTTATGTTGGATTTTTACTTGAACTTATTTTTAAAAGTATATTAACAAATTTTACTTTTGGCTTTGTCTTTTGTCTCAGTTAAACCAGGAGTTAGGTTTAGAGAGGTTGGTGATGTGATTAGTCGGCATGCTTCTATGTCTGGTCTCTCTGTTGTAAGTGGGATTAGTCAGAACCCTTCATATGCGACTAATGACTAATAATTGTTTTTTCGCAATTTTTTGACATCATTTTTTAATTTGATATCATCTGTAGGTAAAATCTTATTGCGGCCACGGTATCGGAGAGTTATTTCACTGTGCCCCAAATATTCCTCATTATGCAAGTAAGATGTGTAATTTATATCACTTCTTGGTCATATCAAATCGAACGACTTTATCCATGCTTTAACTTGCTGTTTTTTTTTTTAATTTCTCGATCTATTGCAGAGAATAAAGCAGTTGGAATAATGAAAGCCGGTCAGACATTTACAATAGAGCCCATGATTAATACCGGTTAGTCAATTTTGTTTTACTAAGAAACAACTGCTGTCGATATTTTGATGGTGCATACTGTTTGACCTCAAATTTTTGTACAATTTGTTTCCCTGGCTGGTTTTGCATTTATTTTTTCGGATCTGTTAACATTCTTGATTTTGATTCTTCGTTGTAAGAGATTTTAATTCTAACTGCTAAATCAGGAGTTTGGAGAGATCGTCTCTGGCCTGACGGATGGACTGCTGTAACTGCTGATGGAAAAAGGAGTGCTCAGTTTGAGCATACTCTTTTGGTGAGTGTTTCTCTGAGATCAAAATTAAATCTTTATTAATTAGGCACTGATTTTATTGGTTACATCCTCTTAAAATCAAATGTCACTGGTTTTGAGAGTAATTTTTGTTGTATGATAACAAAATAAGTGTACTTGACCTCCTGTTCATCAATTATGTGTATAGTTTTGCAAGGTGCTTTTCCAAATAGCGACTATATAATTGTTGTATTTGCAACTATCCCCCTAGTCTGTTGAGATGTTTGCATATAAGACCAAATGTAAGGAAAATTTTACTTTCTGTGAAGTGCTTTCAGCTTTGTTCTGCTTGTAGTATTCAGTTTTTAAAACAAATCAGATCAATACTAATGATCATGGTATGGAAAATTGGCCGAGTCTGAGTTGACTCGGCTGAGTCGGAGCGGAATCAGCCAAGGGCAAGCCAATTATTACCTGATTTTTGTGGCTGGCAACTTTCGTGCAGAAACTGGAAGGACTAGGCTGTAAATCATAGAATCAGCTGAGTTTTTTAGAGAAAAAATGGTGAAGTTGGTTAATTGCTGCAGATTTGGCTGTTTTGAGTAGAGATGTATGGTTTTCGTCGATCTGTTTCGTAAATAAAACGGAAGGGGAAGGGGAAGAAGGGTCTGACGAGGTGGGACCACAATTAGATGAACCTGTCATTATTATTCCAAGGAATGGGCTGAGCTTTTTGGCCTTTTCTTCTTTAATATTTATTTTAACTTGTGTTATTTTTTTATCTAAGCTTTGTTTACTTTTTACTTCTTCCAATTAAAAGTTTTGATTTGCTTTTCGTTTATAAACTTTTAAGTGATTTTTAATGGACTAGCTTTTAATGCTGTGTCAAATATACTAGTTTTAAGATTGTATACAAGTAAATAATTTAGTATCAATGAAACATTGTTTCTTATTTTCTTATCTTCATTTTCATTGTATCATAATTCTAATATTTAATTTATGCTCAACTTTTATTTCTGTAAATACATCATCCATAAAAATGTATTATTTAATTTTTAAAAATTTCTAGACTATATATGATTCTATTTTTTGTTTACTATTGTATTTTATAATTAATTATATCAGGTTTTCTGATTAGTTTTGCATGCTTCATTTTTTATTATATTAGTGAAATGTTTAATCTTGTCGTAATTATGAACAAATTATTTTTATATAATTTTTTTCTATTTTTTAGGCACATATAATATTTTGATTAAATCCAAGTTTCCAATCTGATTCAAACGATTTTCAGTTATTCATCTAATTTCAAGTCCACTAACAATTTGCCGATTCCTAATCTGATTCCGATTTTTAAAACCATGCTAATGATACATTTCTGTTATACTTTTGCAGAGGGGGTGTGAATGAGTTGATAAGAAAAAGATGGCAGCTTTGTTAATTTTTCTTACCTTGATTAAAAATTTAATAAAATGTTTAGAGCAAGTTACATGTTATGGTTAGCATTTTCACTTACAATGTTTTATTTAATATATTGTAGGTGACTGAAACTGGGGTTGAAGTTCTGACAGGTCGGTTGCCTACTTCACCAAATGTATTTCCATGGTTGAGTTCTTAAGAGCATCTTCGAATTACAACGAACATGGCGAATATTCTTTTTTCAACATAATACAGCCTTGGCAAGTTTTTATTGATGGAGAATAATTCAGTTTTGTTGCATTTCTTTTATTGTTTGCTGGAATTTATTTTTTTTTCTTTTTGGATAATGTTGTGCTGAGCTTCAAGTTATTTGTATTACAGTATTTTAAGAAATAAAAAATTGTTTTATCAAGATCTTTGTAGTTATTTGTACTTGTGGGAAGTTTAGCTTCAGCCCAAATTGTTCTCTACTAGATGAGTCTTTACAGAACTGTGAAGGAAAAAAGTGATGTGACATGATGTGACTTGATCAAGTTACGGCATGTGATAAAAGTTTAATTTTACTTGACGTGATCAAAATAGTAAAGATAGTTATGTCTTGTGAATAGTCATATTACGTATGATTATATCGTGATCATGTGATGTGATCATATGTCACGTACTAATTATTTGTAAAAATATTTCAATTTTAAGTTAGTTTATAGAAAATAATAATAAAATATACTAAAAAATAAAAAAATATTGCAAAATAATATAATAAAGAAATTGATTGCCTAGTGATTATAATGTGTATTCTCTTTGATCCGTCACATTATATTACACAAATTTTGTGCTGAGCTTCACATTATAAGAAAATATTTGAAAATATTTCTCTTCGATAGAAATTGATTACGTCACATTATATTCAAGTGTATTCTTGGGAGACATTCTTAAATTTTTTGTTCCTTGTATTATATTTTATTTTAGTACGGCAATTATTTGGACAGAATAAAAATCATAACGGTAGCAAATTATAAAATTGAATCATTCCAAATCTTCAACTGACGGAATAAACCCGAACTGTTTTGTGAAATTCTGGCAGTTCAGTGCTCTGATGGGTAAAGATATTGACAGTGCAGTTTTTGCTTCTTGCCATGCAGGTACAATAGAATGAAAACAGCACTGCTTATGACTCGTGCACTGCATGAAGTAAAAACAGCTCTGTCAGTATCCCTGATCCATTATTGTAGCGCACTAGCGCTTTAAAATAATGTTTTGGAGCATTCTGTTTGGAGGTCTTACACTTATTTCTTCTTGATTCTAAGCAAATTGTTCTTTTGTGCATATTCTTTACTCTCAATCTTGTTCTATTGCATGAATCTCGAACTTTTTACTTTGATATAGGCCACAGTTAAAAATTAGGATATATACTTAAATTTTAGATCAGGAGGTTTTATCAGTTAATAATTAACAGTATCTCCACATAAGTCCAGTGACCAATTGGCAAATGTGCCTAACTGTATCAATGATCAATGCATTAGATACCATAAACCTGATAGATAAAATTGTATTACATACTATGCAAAAAAATGCTGGTTTTGCAAACAGTTCATGTTTGGTAAATAAAGTAAGAAACAGTCATGAGTCATGTTTCAGAATAAAAAAAATGGAGATTGAAGGGTATTTTAGTCATTCCCAAATAAAGACTAAGTCATGAATAAGTCACATGCATCTGTTGACAGGTGTTTTTATGCTAACATTCTTGACTTACATTATATCTGCACTGAGGTAAATGCGAGATATAATGAAGTGATTCGAGATTGATTTTGTACATCAAATCAAGCAACAGGCTCGAACTGGTTTTAGAAGCCATTACTTCAACTCTTACTCTCATGCCAAATAGCCAATGTGCCTTATCTATCTGCTGCTATTATTGTCACGGCCATGCCGTGTAATTGTTAAACAAAGGTCTTTAATGAAACTTACAACCAATTTGAAATTTACAAGATATATAATGAACATAAGTAGGTGGATGGTATAATTTCAATAGAGCATCCAAAAGTCTCATACCCGAGTTCTTATTTATATCTATAGCTGAAATGCTTGTAAAATTTACAGTATTATCTCGGCAGGTCCATGGATGACAACATGTGATCTTCAAGGCTATATTGTTGTGTGTATTCTACAATTTCTGAACTTGATAGGTTCCCTACAACAAGCAGCTGCTGAATTTCTTCATTCTCTCTCTGACTTTGTTGGCTTCGCATCCTCCTTAGTGCCTCTAATTCTAAAGCAACTTCTTTCATCGCTGGCCGTTCTTCTCCTTTCGTGTTCAAACATTTCCTTGTAAGACGTGCTATGGCGTACAGTTCTTCTACTCCAGCCTCACTAGCAATGGATGGATCAATGACTTGAAACAAGCGGCCCTCATCAAATGCAACTGTGAAGTACATTGCTAAATTGTGAAATTCCTCTGACCGAGCAAAAGATATGGGTTTATCTCCTGTTAGCAGCTCAGCAAGAACAACACCGAAACTATACACATCACTTTTTTCTGTTAGTTGGCTTGTTAGGAAATATTCTGGATCCAAATAACCAAAAGTTCCTTGAATGAGAGTAGTGACATGGGTTTTATCAAAGGGAACAGACCTTGATGCTCCAAAGTCTGATACTTTTGCGGTGAAATTTTCATCGAGGAGTATGTTGGAGGACTTGATGTCTCTATGGATTATTGGAAATGATGATGCTGAATGCAAATAAGCTACAGCTCCGGCAGCTTGAGCCGATATTCTCAAGCGGCAATCCCATGCTAAATGGTATCCTGAATTTTGGCCGTGAATAAGATGTAAGAGTGTTCCATTAGGTATGAACTCGTACACCAATAAGGGAACTTGAGTCTCCAAGCAACACCCTAGGAGCTTCACAACATTTCTATGGTTAATCTTTGAAAGAATTATGATCTCGTTAATGAATTGCTCAATTCGATTCTCATCTTCTATTTTAGATTTCTTAATTGCAACCACTGTTTGGTCTGATAAAGTGCCCTTGTATACAGTACCATATCCTCCTTGGCCAAGAATATTGTTTTCGCTATAGTTTTCAGTAGCCTTCTTAAGTTCTTTCTCAGTGAAGATTTTTGTTTCTGAGTTGATACCTTGTGAAGCTAGCCTTTGTTGCAACAAGTGCCCTCCATTCTGTCTGAAGAATTGAGTTCTCCTCTTAACAATCTTTCTTTTCTGCAAACACCAAGCCCAAAAAGAGGAACAACAAGATATGGCCAGTACTATAATCACAAGCCAAAAAATTATACCTGCATTGCAACAAAGAATCTGTGAATTATCATTTGTTGACTATATTTTGTAAGTACTTTAATATGTGCTATTAATTTCTTTGTTTTATATTCTTCATTTTGGTTGAATATACCACCAATTTTATCAATTGTCATGCCACAGCTGTAAATGATGTTTGTCAGTATGTTCCTTTATTTATTTACTCTTATGGGAATACATTCAACAATAATGATATCACTCAGAGACAGAGAGAAACAAAGAAGAAAAGGCATTGATGAGAAAAATGAGAATTGCATACCGACAATTGAAACCCAAAATAGTATCTTGCTGCAACCGATTCCATCTTTTTTGCCGTCACCAAACGTTCGCGAAGGGCAAACACATGTGACATTGCCTTCTGTGTTGATACAGTGTCCAATACAGGGGTTAATCTCTGGATACTGACATTCATCAACATCTACATAACCCACAAAAGATATACAATAAGCTACCAGAGACAAAGTCAGCTATACAATAAGCTATCGTCTAGATTCTAGAATGTAGTCTAGACACACACACACACACACTTACCAATGCAACCACCTTGAACGTATGGATTCCCTTCGTATCCTTGGCTGCAATTGCAAAAGTACCCCACACCATTCGGTGAATCATGGCATCGACTGTTATTCTTGCAAGCAAAAGAATTTACATCATTCTTGGCTTCCTCACAGGACTCGTCTCCGATCGCCCAATTTAGAACTGCAACGTGCTTTTGGTTATCTAGAAAGTACTCCATGTCATCAAAGTATGCTGTTTTGAAAGAAAACTCTTCGCGCGTTGCAAAGAATGCCGCACTACAATTTGTGAATCGTTTGATTCCTGTATTCTGAACTTTATACAAATTCAGTTCAAAGCTCTTTAGGCCTCCTGGTCCTGGTATCGGCATCTGACAATACCCCAGACCATCAGTTGTGCTGCTAGGATTGCTACAAATTGACACACAAGCACTTCGGAACTTCCTACCACCACCATTATCATCTCTAACAAAACCTTCTATCATTGGAACATCATCACACCCTATCGCAACGAAAGTTGTATCATTTGTTGACAGGGTAAATGGAGTCCCAGTCAAATTTAGCCAGCCAGTTCCACGGGTAAGCGCTTCAGTTTCACTAACATTACACTGTTGGTAGATTGGTCCAGTGAGTATTCTCACTTGACCCTCCAAGGAAATGTTTTGAATGAGATATGTACCAGTAGGTAACTTAAGCCAGGGTTTTTTCAGTTGCGTTGAGTTTATAGAAGGCATATAAGATTTAGTGCGATTTCTTGTTGTGGTGCTTGTGCAAACGATCTCAAAACCATCTAACGCAACACCCGGTGCTCCGAAGGGGTACGGAACTGTGTTGCAATCTAAAGTGTTATCTATTGCACCTCCATCATGTGCCATGGAATTGAGGGGCATAGACACAGAGGTGAAGCATATCAAAAGTGAGAGGAAATTGGAAAGCCAGAGGAGGTGCATAGTTGTCTTACTAAAACTATATTAGTGCTGCATGTGTTTCAAGTGCTCTAACAACAACATCCTGCCTTTTATATTCTTAAAGATTGTAGAATAAAGTGAAAGATAAAATAGTAACTTTTATTTCTTATAACAGTGAAAGAATTACTTCATATTTCTACACTATATATATTTTATTTAACTTACAGACGTTGCCTTAACATGATATGACAATAGAAATATATTATTATTTTTTATAGTGTATTTAGTTGATATCTTTAAAAAATATTGTTCATTATTTGAATAATTAAAACATGTACCGAATTTCGACTGACATGAAAATTGCTTAGCCTTTCATAAAAATATTAAATTCTTAATGGTTGAGTTTTAGTGACTTTTTTTTTTAGCAATGATCAAACAAATTTTAATAAATTCAAATATGAGACATCTCATGTCTAAATGATGGATAACACATCATGAGTAGAACGGGTGTTCTTAAGCTCATCAAGCCCCTTTGTGAGCTTAATTCAAAAACCTATTTAATTGGTTTCAAACAATGCATCCAAACCGTTGAAATCGATCTACTTCACGAGTGATGCGTTTACATGTCAAATTTATAAATTTTCGACTAATTTAGTATAAGGTCAAGCGGTCAAAAAAGATGGTTTATAAGTTAATTTTAATGTGTTCATTTTTTATTATTTTTTTTGCCACTTGACTTTATATTAAATTAGTTTGAAAATTTATAAATTTGACATGTAAACTCATCACTCGTGAAGTAGATCGGTTTCAACGGCTTGGATGCATCGCTTGAAGCCAATTCGATGGATTTTAGTGAAGTTCACAAAGAGACTTGTTGAGCTTAAGAACACCCTAGTTCTACTGATCAACACATCATATTTTCAAAGAAATTATCCTTTTTCTACATTTTGTTTGGCATGAATTTCTAATCCACATAATATTAGCTAATCCAACCACGCCTTTAGATTTTGCTACCTTCTTCTTCCTTGCCCTTCCCTTTTTCCTTTTTTTTTTTTTTTGTGGCAATGACCCTTCTATTTTTCTACCCCTCACCTCCTTAGAAGATATGGAATCAGTGGTGAAGGCGCTCTTTTGACATCATATTTTCAAATAAATTATCCTTTTTCTACATTTTGTTTGGCATGAATTTCTAATCCACATAATATTAGCTAATCCAACCACGCCTTTAGATTTTACTACCTTCTTCTTCCTTGCCCTTCCCTTTTTCCTTTTTTTTTTTTTTGTGTGTGGCAATGACCCTTCTATTTTTCTACCCCTCACCTCCTTAGAAGATATGAAATCAGTGGTGAAGGCGCTCTTTTAACCAGGCCAATTGTTTTGTTAGTAGATGGCAACAGAAAAAATTAAGTTTAATTGTAGCATTTCTGTCCACTTGAAACCATAAGGAGACACTACAAAGACCGAAATTTTTATTTCTACCATTTTAAAAAAATAAATAAACCAAATAACCATCGTTTGGTGGGAATTCGAATTCTAGCACGGCCGCATTGGCATTCTGCGGACCCATTTCAGCAGGGCCGCAGAATGCCGATGCGGCTCAAATGGGTCCGCAGAACCATTCTGCGGACCCATTTTTTTTTTTCAATCCTCTTTTCAAACTTTGCTGATATAGGTGTGGCACGGATTTCTAGACATCAAAAAATATTAAAAAACTAAAAATTTGAGTAAAGTCGCGTGTGGCACGGATTCATAGAAAATCAAAAAATAATAAAAAACTAAAAATTTGATATATGTCGCTGATGTACGTAGTGGTGTCTCGATAAAACCAAAAAAAAATGGGTCCGCAGAACCATTCTGCGGACCCAGCCAGGTGTCCGCAGCGGCATTCTGTGGCCCCGCTGAAATGAGTCCGCATAATGCCGATGCGACCGTGCTAGAATTCAAATTCCCACCAAACGATAGTTATTTGATTTATTTATTTTTTTAAAATAGTAGAAATAAAAATTTCGGCTACAAAGATAAGCAACGTCCCCTCACCTTTTGGAAGATGTGTGATGTTGCCATCAAGAAAATTTTCCAAAATCATAAATTGTGACACAACCACTTGCTGGACCGATTTTTTATTAATAGAAAATAATAATAAAAATATCGTAAAAGGATGTTGTTTCTATGTAAAATTGAAACATAGAAAAAACGGGATGAATTATTCCGTTCAGCGGATGTGACAAACATCTCCGTCCAGCTAATCCAAAACTTAATCTCCGCAACGCTAATTAACTAAGCAGAAAAAAAATCCTGGACGGTAAAATCTATCCCATTTAGATGAAAAAAAAAGGGAAAATCGGTTATATACCCATCAAAAGTTTAGAATTTGGATATTTGCCCATCAAATCTTCAAATTGGGATAAATTTCTAATACAATATAGGTAAATTTGAATATTTTTAAAATTGATAATTTGGAAATTTATCCATATTGATATTAAAACTGATAATTTAAAACAAAAATCTGTATTAAAAATATTCAAATTCTTAACTTTTGAAGATTTGATGGGCAAATATCCAAAATCTAAACTTTTGATGGGTATATAACCGATTCCCCAAAAAAAAAATACGGAACGTTGTCATCCGTCCCCAATAAAAAAAAAAATAATAAGTAGGGGATATTAGCTGGAGGCAACTCAAGGGTCAAGTAAGTGGCAGAGACACTAACAACATATGAAGTCAATTATTGATCCTCATTTTTTTTTTTTATATTAATATATATTTCTTACATAGTTTAGTATAAAATATTATAGGTACTGCAAAATTAATCCTTATTTGCAGTATCAAAATTTTATATGTTGACTTCTATTTATTTTTCATCCTTATATATAATTTAAAAATTTGACTCTACTCTAAATTTAGATAGTATTTCAAATTCCTGATGTACTTCGTAACAAATCATTAACAACGGAATGACTTTCTAACTAGGCAACGAACAAGCAGGTCTGCAATTGGTGCAAAGTCAAAAATGTACAAGCTGACTGGTACAATATACTAATCAGTCTACGTCATTTCTCTACATTTACACAAGTATATACCTAACATCATTGTATATATTTCAGAAGTAGAGAAATGACATGTTTGTCTCAGTAAACTGATCAATTAAAAGACTGATATTTTCTTAAACGTGCTATATTTTTTTTTTTCATAATGAAGAATAAAATAGGTGTTTTATCAATTTAAAATGAGATATCATAAAAAAATTGAAAATGAGATTTAATTGAAACGATAATAAAATAAGTAAATATTGTGAGTTTTTGAAAAAAAAAAAATAGAAAAATAAGGGTCGGCTCTATTTGAAAAGTTTTTTTTAGTTTAGAAGGCTAAATATGATATTATGAATTTTAGAGAAGAAAGTACGACTTTGTCATTATCATTAATATGATAACAAATATTATTATTAGTAGTATCATAATCATCATCATTAATATTGTTAATCATAATAAAAAATATCATCATATAATTCATATTTTTTATTATTCCAATTAATATGTTGAAATAAAAAAAAAACTGAATTAATGGACACTTCAACCGTCTGATTAATCAAGGGAAAGAACAACTAAAATTCATTTTTTTCTGTGTTCAAGTAACATAAGAAAAAGGAACAAAAGAAAAGAAATAAAAGAAATAAAAAAAAATGGACAGATATAATAAGGAGGGATAGCATGAGCCCGGCCCATGGAATCAGTTCTGGATTTTATGGTCATCGGACCACGGTTCTAAATTAATAATTAACCTAATAAGCCCAAAGTCAGAATTTGAGTCAGGACAGAATAATAATCAAACCCGTAGCAAATTATAAAATCCAATTATTCCAAATCAAAAATTGACCGAACAAAACCGAACTGTTTTGTTGAGGGGTTCGGGTTCACCGAAATTTTTAAAACTACCGTTGTTTAAAAAAATAAATCAAAAAATCATCTTTTTTGGAAAATTCGAAATATAACACGGCCGCAGAATGATTTTGCGGACTCAAATTCTGAAGACCACACAGGCGTTCTGCGGACCATTTTTTTTTTCAAACTTTGAGATATCTCATCAAAGGGGCACGCATTCTTAGGACAGAAAAAAATTATTAATAATCCAAAAAACTTTGAGATATCTCCCGTCATCCCCACGTGGTTCGGACCTAAAAAACCAAAAAAAAAAAAATAGGTCCGCAGAACGCCTGTGCGGTCTCCAGCATTTGAGTCCGCAGAATCATTCTGCGGCCGTGGTAGATTTCGAATTTTCCAAAAACGATGATTTTTTGGTTTATTTATTTTTAAACTGTGCTAACTTTAAAAATTTTGTTCGGTTCAACCAGATAAAGCGGGTTCAAATATCTTAATTTTAATGCCACCATCATGTCTCTACTTTTTAAACTTTAATAACTTAAAATTTACAAGTTAAATGTCAAAATAAACGATATGTGTCATTTTCTTTATGCACACGTAAAATATTATGACATTTCAATTTTGTTTTGGTTATTATCAACTTGCAAAAATACACTGATTTCAACTTTTTATGTGGGTAGAGAAACTAATTTGATTACATCCAATGTTTTATTTTAACATTTAAGTATTAAAAAATATTGTTATTTCAAAATTAAAAAGTGAAAACATTATGAAGGCACTAAAAATAGAGTCATTATCCTCTTATTTTACTAGCTTTTTGAGTTCATCTGTCAAACTTATTTTATTCATGAATCTCGCACTTTTGACTTAGATGTAAGCCACATTTAAAATTAAATTAGGAAAGGCACTTAATTTTAAGATCAAGAGGTTTTAATGTAAACTGCCATGATTTGCTGGTTTTGGATTTATCCTATAATCATTTTTTTAAGATAGTACAGGAAGAGAACTACCTTTAATGTAAGGGAGCGCCTAGCTGTCTCCCTATAACAATCTCTTATTATGTTCTTCATGCATTAACTATTTGAAAAACTACTAACTACTTGGGAACCGTTTAATATTTGAAAGATTTTACAACTGGTGTGCGCAAATATGGATATCTATGCGCGCAAGTATTAATATATAATATATCAAGTATTCATACTTAAAATATCAAATATTTCGAAAAAAAAAATTGGACACATCACTCACCCGGCTTTTACACGTTTTTAGATGTGGGTCTTTTTTCTCCGTTCAATCTAGCCAATATTTCTGACAATCTGTGAGGAATTTTGCGAATCTAAAACCACGAACGTTTTCTACGCAATTTTTTCTTTCAAATGAGATCCATGATGACATACTTTTGAATTGTCCGTCGTGCAAGTATTCATACATCGTCATGCCAGTATTCACACCTCGTTGTGCAAGTGTGAATAGTTCATGTATCAAGTGTTTTGTATCTAACAAATTCTATCAAAAAAAATTTCATATGACACTAGATGATGTCTGAAAGTATTAATATCAAGTATTACAAGTATTCATACGTCACCATGCAAGTGTGAATAGTCTATGTATCAAGTGTTTGTATCTAACAAATTCTATCAATTTATTTTTTTCATATAGCACTGGATGATATCTGAAAGTATTAATATAAAGTATTGTAAGTATTCATAACTCGTCGTGCAAGTGTGAATAGTTCATGTATCAAGTGTTTGTATCTAACAAATTCTATCAAAAAAAAATTTCATATATCATTGGATGATGTCTGAAATTATTAATATCAAGTATTGCAAGTATTCATATCTCGGCATGCAAATGTGAATAGTTCATGTATCAAATGTTTGTATCTAACAGATTCTAAGTATTAATATCAAGTATTGAGAGATTATGGCCATGAGCCACATTATTTTGTCCTCGTGTATTTCCTTTTTCTTTCTTCATTTTCTAAGATTTTGTCCTCGTGTATCTGGTCCTCTTACTCCACACTTAAGTTGTCAAACGAGGAGTAAAATAAGAGTACGATGGAGTAAGAGGTGAGTTAATCCGGAATAAGTTACTCTACCTCTTCAGGTAAATTAACTTACTCCACATTTACTCTACATGTTGCCCCTCAATTTAATGTCATTTCATTTTAACCTATATTTTGGTGTTTTGTGTTTTATTTCTTATAGTTTTTATTCATCCTCTATATTTATATGTGTTGATTCTCTCTTTTAGGGTTCTTCATACTCTATATTCATACTCTATATTTAATATTTCTATTATAACATTAGAGCCCTCTCATACTCTATAGCAACATTTATTAGTTCCTATAGGTTTTTGTAAATATTGAATCTAGGGTATCTATTAGTTCCTATAGGTTTTGGATAGAGTAGATTGTCATAGACAAATGTTCATTTTCAAATATCTTGCTCCTCCAAACAGATTAATTTAAACCATGACTTAAGTTGCCAAACGAGATGTAAATTAATATGAAGAGTAAGATAGAATAAACAACTTAATTCTTCTTAAATTTAAATTTAAGCGGCAACCAAACATGATCCCAATTTAGATATTAGATCTAGTCAGCAAAATCCTGTTTCAGCTCTAGTTAATATTTTAAGGGCAAAACTGCCTTCTATGTATACCCCACCTGAACTTCCTCATTGAAATTGACTCAGATGCCCTTATGACTTGATAAGGTTTTTTAATGATTGTTTACTCAAAAAAGGCTTTTTAATGATTGGAGACCAATATATGTAACTTGTTTCAAATAAACATTTTTGTTCCATAATGAATAAAGAATATATCAGTGTTTTTTGTTTTTATTCTTTTATTATGTTTACCCTTTTTCCTTGCAAGAAATACATGTTTTCGAAAACTTGGGAAATCAGCATCAGCTTAACTGACTTTTTATTTTCTATATTTTTTTAAATATATATAGAGAGAGAGCATAGCTAGAGTGTGATGTGCTCACCAGAGAATTTGGTGAGCACAACTCCAAAAGTATATCGGATCGGTTTCAAACGACGAATCCAAACCGTTAAAATCCATGTACTTCATAAGTGATGCATGTACATGCAAAATTTTGAAAGTTTCGAATTCGTTTGCAAAGAAATAAACCTTTTATAAGTTGTTTTATATATTCATTTTTCATCATTTCTTTGACCGTTTGACCTTGTAGCAAATGAATTCGAAACTTTCAAAATTTTGCATGTACATGCATCACTCATGAAGTGCATGGATTTCAATGGTTTGGATTCGCCGTTTGAAGCCGATTCGATATACTTTTGGAGTTGTATTCACCAAACCTCTTAGTAAGCACATCACACCTTAGCTTTGCTCTATATATATATATATATATAGAGAGAGAGAGAGAGAGAGAGAGTGACTAAATTGCTTCGGAAGTACTTCGACCAAAGTGCTTACGGGGTCAAATTTTAATATTTGATGTTCGAAACGCGGGTACCCTTGCCTCTGGATTAGGTAAGTTTGATTTATGATATCTTAGAAGTGAGAGTCCTAGCTCAATCTAAGTAGCTCAATAAATTGGTTATATAACAAACATGTAGAACACTAATTTTACTATTTTTGAAATTTTTTAACTATTTTTTATGATTTTTGAAATGTGGTCTCTTTGGGCTTAAAAATACTTTTATTTTTAAGTAAAAAAAGTCCATCTTTCAAAAATTATAAAAATAGTTAAAAAAAATTCAAAAATAGTAAAAATCGGTATTATACATATTTATTATATAACTAATTTATTGAGCTATTTAGTTCGACGTTTCGAACATCAAACTGCTAAATTCGACCCATAAGCATTCGGTCGAAGTGCTTCCGGAAGCAATTTAGCCGGACTATATATATATAGAGAGAGAGACATAGAGAGATGGCTATTGTGCTTCGGCGAAGTAAATGGGGGGTTTACTGCGGACCATATTTTCATTTTGAAAAATCCAAACAACCGATCCGAACCGTTCAACATGTTTTAAATATTGAAATGTGCTTGGAGACTAAATTTTACATTTTTTAAATTTTTATTACTATTTATTAAGCCACTTTGAAAATCGCTGATCCGGTGGTCCAGAAAATTTTACTGTTTTTTACTGTTCACAGTGGATCAGCGATTTTCAAGGTGGCTTAATAAATAGTAAAAAAATTCCAAAAAATGTAAAATTTAGTCTCCAAGCACATTTCAATATTAGAACATGTTGAACGGTTCGGATCGGTTGTTTGGATTTTCAAATGAAAATATAGCCCGAAGTAAACCCCCCATTTACTTCGCGAAGCACAATATCCCATATATATATATATATATATATATATATATATATATATGATGGGCTATTGTGCTTTGCAAAGTAAGCCCCCCGTTTACTTCGGGCCATATTTTGCATTTTGTGCTTTGCAAACAACCGATACAAACCGTTCAACATGTTCTAAATATTGAAATGTGCTTGCAGACTAAATTTTACATTTTTTGGATTTTTTTACTATTTATTAAGCCACTTTGAAAATTGCTGATCCGGTGGTCCAGAAAATTTTACTATTTTTTACTGTTCACAGTGGATCAGATATTTTCAAAGTGGCTTAATAAATAGTAAAAAATTCCAAAAAATGTAAAATTTAGTCTACAAGCACATTTTAATATTTAGAACATATTGAACGGTTCGGATCGGTTGTTTGAATTTTCAAAATGCAAAATATGACCCGAAGTAAACGGGATTTTTACTTTGCAAAGCACAATAGCCCATCTCTCTTTCTCTCTCTCTCTCTCTCTCTCTCTATATATATATATATATATATATATATATATATGGATTTTGCTAATATGCTACGCGTAGCATAGAGCTCCTCCGTGCTACGGCTTACTTTTTGAATTTTTAAAATTCTAACAGTCGATCCGAACCGTTCAATATGATCTCCATATGAATATGTACTTGCAAACCAAATTTTACATTTTTTAGAATTTTTTTACTATTTATTAAGCCACTTTGAAAAAACACTAATTGGTACACAAACCAGTAAACTCTGCTGGACCAGTGGATCGCGATTTTCAAAGTGGCGTAATAAATAGTAAAAAAATTTAAAAAAATGTAAAATTTGGTTTTGCAAGTAGGATATATCGTATGGAGATCATGTGAACGGTTCGGATCGACCGTTAGTATTTTGAAACTCAAAAAGTAGCCGTAGCACGGAGGGGCCCTATATACGCGTAGCATATTAGCCAGATTCTATAGTATCTATATATAGAGAGAGAGAGAAATTTGATTAGATTTTTATTTATAATTTCAAAGTGACATACAAGTTTAATTCATAGTACAGTTTTGGCCCGTAAGGGCACTTTCAATTCATTTTTGTATAGTTTTCAAATTTATTTCAGTATTTTCTTTTCATTTGTTGAACATATATAGTGAAATCAGATACTGATTTAATGCAACTCCTACAGCATCGAAGCAACGAGTTCAGAAAAAACAACTTCTTACCTTGTGAAGATCATGATTTTCAAAATATATTTTTCAAATATTAGGCTGAAATATACTGTAAAAGAAAATTATATTTTGTGTTTTGTATTGTGTAAACTTCACTCTTAGGAACCAAATCAATGCAACAATTCAAGTTGTCTCATACTTGCTGTAAAAAATAAATAAATAAATAAATAAAAAAGAACTTTGACTTTCTGCATTATAGTTGCTTTGTAGTTGTAGTTGTAGCTTGCAAGCAAGAACTGCTCTATCCCAGGTGCTATTACATTATTATTACCAGTTCAGATCACTTCACTACTGAGCTGGCACAAGTTGCAATAAACTTGATATGCATATAAGCAAACCTTGATTTCCTAACTAAGCAACGAACAAGCAGGTCTGCAACAGAATTTTTTATTTATAGAAATAATATATAAATAATATAGGATAACAGATAGATTGTATGAAAATTTTGATCCTGTAGGAGGAATTGAAAAAAAATTGGTTCCTTTAGAATTGCATAAAGGAACTGAAAAAAAACATTTAGTTCCTAAATTAAAGGAACCGAAAAAATAAAATCGGTTCATTCTATGGGAAATTTATCACAAGCCAATCCATCAATATCCTATATTATTTTTAAATAATTTCTATATATAAAAAATTCTGGTTCTGCAATTGGTCCAGAGTTGAAAATTGTACAAGTTGCCTTCTCTCAAACTGCCAAGTTGACTGGTACGATGTACTAATCAGTCTCCATCAAACAACAGTGCTTTTGATAACACAAAAGGCAAAACAAGTTTTTTTTTTTTTTTTTTTTTTGACATAAGCCTATAACACACTCGCTCTCTAAATCCTGCTAGCCAGGATCGAACCTAGGACCTCTTACATGGGACAGAGTCCATATCTTCGATGGTACTGTAAAATATTTTCTTTTACAATTAGCTTTTTACGGTTGAGATTAACTCTCAGCCGGTTTAGGATTCGGGCTGACTTAGGGGGCAATATTATTGGGCTTTGAGATTCGTGCCAAGTTAAAAAGAATGGTCCAGATCAAGTAATTGTAAAAGATTCTCTATTACGGTACCGTCGGTGATATGAATTCACATGGAATTCAGATCCTCCCCGGCACCGTAATAGGGAATCTTTTATAATTATTGGATCTGGACCGTTCTTTTTAACTTGGCCTGAATCTTAAAGCCCAATAATACTGTCCCTGTGCTAGCTCGAATCTCAAAGCGTCTGAGAGTTAATCTCAAACCATTCAGTACTGGAGAGGATACTTGTCCGGAACATACAGGGATGCATCTTAATTCAAGTCAAAAGATGTTTAATCTTTTTGTGAATTTAAAATTTTTAATTATGTATATAAAAATTTAATTGAATTTTATTGTTTAAAAGATTTTATATAGTTCATTATCTTTCATAAAATGCTAAATGTACTTGTAGTTTATAGTAATTAAAATTCTACATTGTTGAAGCAATTACCCTTCGTTAGAAACACAAACGCTACTTATAATTCATTTTTTTTTTTTCAACGGTGAAATCAATGAGCACGTGAAAAAGTTCTTCCCTTGGTGTAAACGGTTTCTCTTTTTGGCATATTACAGAACTGAAGTGTAAAGCTCACTCTAGGTACAACTTAGCATGATCCGAGGTCAATGATAGGGCGGAATCAGGATTTTCATCCGGGGAGGGCAAAATAATAATAAATCGGATTCAAATTCATTAACTAATCGAATATTAGATAAAAAAAATAATACTTTTAATTTGTAATTTTCAATACTCTTATTAACTAATTCTAGTTACTAATCATAATTCAAGAAGTTTATTTCAATTTTAATTCTCAATTTAATCCGAGTTACAAATTAAAATTTCAAAAGAGGAGAAAAATATTTCCAAAAAGGAGCAAAGTCGGTCGAGACTGATAGATCTCTGTAAAAATTCAAAATCCAAGAAAGGCAACTAACTTGGTTTTAGAAACAGGGTTAAGAGTTGATAACAATTAGGTAACAAAATGGTTGAAAACGCACCAGAGAAAATGCACCATGATCTATCTAACTGCCTTGTCTTCCCCTAGAGAAAATGCACCATGATCAACTAATAATTTAGTTGTTAGCTAGCATTGATTCCTTCTCCAAACATTTTCATTAAACTACTAATTCACAACTCCAACCATAGAGGCAGATGCAATAAGTTGAAGGTTGTACAAGATAGCAATCAATGCATTAGGGGTGGACCTTACCTCTACCAATGAAACAGGCTATCTTAATTTTAAATACCTCATGCCATCATAAATGATTGGAATGGAGATGTTATACCCCACTATTTAAAATTTCATTTTATAAATGTGCCACACACCATAGAATGCTCATCTTCTTAGCAAAGTCAAAGAGAGAAAGTAGGTAAATCAGACAAAAGAGGGCAATGAATCAATCTTCCATCAGAAAATTTTCTGAACAAAATAATTTTAATAAACTTTCAAGGCACATTAGACTTGAATAAATTTGAATTGAACAAAACCCATAACAAATACCACATACAATTGCATTATATCTAAAATTAGGGATACAAGAACTCGTCCATTATAAAAGTAAATTTCCTATATAACTAATCTTTATGCCTTTTTTTACAAGAAAGAAATCTATAAATGCACAAGTAGAAACTATGTTCCTCATGAATGTCTATAAAACCTCAAGTTATTTGAGTTTACAGTTTCACCTAATTCTTCCATTTACATTTTTCAATGTCAAACTCTAACAATTTGTAAGAAATGATAAACAATTCCTTACTTTTAAGACGAAGGATCTAGATACACCCTGCACTGGATCACCGTCCCTCCAACCCGAAAACCCGGTATAACTGTGAACCCGACCTTTGGTCGTGTTACCTTACCACACAATGTAACAACTTTTCTTCGCAATATATTCTCCATATAAACGATTGAGAACTCCATTCCACGACCGACTTGAAATATCTCCACAGCCGGGTCATAAGCCCAGGCTAGCAAATGAAGTGCCCAAATTGAACTCGCCATGGCCACATATGGTTCGTAAAGTGGGCTTGATGGCTCAAATTGACCTAAAAAACCAGGTCCGGTACCTGGTTGGATTACCTTTGCGTATTTTCTCTCACAAAATTGCGCAAATTCGGAATGAGGTTCTGAACCAATCAATTCCAATGGATCGACAGCTGAATGCTCGATGAATTGCCTTAGAGAATCATTTCTTCTTACTTGCAAATCAGGCTCTGGGTCATCAGACCCGATTCCAAACCCGTATGAATCAAACCCATCAAACATCCGCAAGCACACATGTGAAAGAATAGTATAGCGGCAATGGCCGGGCTTGGCATAATTTGCATCTGGGCAAATAGATTTTGCAACCGAAAACATATCCCACCCACTCCGCCTCATAAGATCCGCTAGAGATTTGGCAAACCGGTGCATGACCCGACAAGAGTCCCTCAAAACTGAATCAAACACACTAACTGAAAGCAAATTCTCTACATTTTCTTCACCGGGTGCTGGCGTACATGCCCGGTCAAGCCGGGCAGCTAACCGCTCATTAACCAATTCAATTTCATTGAGACTCAACCTGAGCTCAGCTGATTCAGCATCCTTTCGGTCAATGTCAGTCTGAAGCCGGTTGATCACAGCATCAAATGTACGCAACAAGTTCTGGTTGTCAAGTACCTGAGCTTGCAAGCAAGAATTGAGATCAATATAGTTTGAATTGGGGTCTGAAGTAGAATTAGGGCTGGGAAACGAGTGCTTCAAATCTGAGAGGCGGCGAAGGTGAGATACAACTTCAGCATCAGCCGAGCAAAGAGCAGAGGGAAGAACTGGAGAGTGTGCAGTCTGGAAATGGAGATAAGCCGATTCAAAGGAGGAGAGAGTGGCGAACAGGGTACAAATTAGGGTTTCTGGGTCAGGGCTAGGATTAGGGTTTTGAGCTGAAACTGGAGCTGGATCGGGTTTGAGCACGACGACACGTTGGTCAGTGATGATGGCGTCAGCGGTAAGTCCGACGAGATCATCTACAGCTCTGATGGATCCATTGTCGTCTTCTTCTTCCTCTTCTTCCTCGGCGAAAAATTCGATCGTTTTGGTTTTGAATGCAAGAGCGAATTTTTGAAGCATTTTTCTGATTTCTTAGGAGTTAGGAGGAGAGCATTGGTATAAGAAGAGCGATTAGAAATTTATATGCAATTTTTTAATGGATCTGTGAAGAAGGTTTGTCTCTGATAAGAGAATATGAGATGGGTTTGTTTGAGGGAAGGAGATGGAGAATGCAGATCCTCTGAAGTAACTCAAACTTTGAGTTTAGATCCGGACCGTAAGATCAGAATAGAATGCAGATCTGACGGTATGGATGTAAACTCAAAATATGAGTTACTTTTGAGTTTAGATCATATGTGGTGTGCGGTTCGACCACTTTCTCTCCTGTCCTGATTCTTTTCTTTCTTCTCTGGTTTTGTTTTTGTTTTTTTATTTATTTTTAGTACTCAAACGCAAGTGTTTTCTTACACTGTTAAAGGCTGTAGAAATGATACAAGTCAAGGGGCGTGAAGGTTATTGGGTTCCCCGATGACGCAATTCAAACTGAAAGTAGCTTTGATAACCGACTCCCCTTGTTCACCACCTCCCACCCCCATTTCTCCGTCGGTGACCCAAATCATAATTTTCAAAGTTACTATTTAAATCAATCAGTTATAAACCAGTGTATATTTAGAGTGGTAGAACTAGTGTGTTTTTAAATTTATCAATTTTCTTTGTTAACTCAGTTTTAAAATATATCGGATTAGTTTCAGATTTTGAATCCGAATTATTGAAATTCAGCTACCTTAACTCTAAAATTCAAAGTTACTATTTAAATTAACCAGTTACTATTGTATATTTAAAGTGGTGGAACTAGTATGTTTTTAAATTCACCAGGCTCCTTTGTGAACTCAACTCAAAAATATATCGGATTGGTTTCAAACAACCGAATTGTTGAAATTCAACTACCTTACGAGTGATGTGTCTACATGCGAAAATTTAAATATTTGAATAATTTTGTATATAATCAAGAGGTCAAAAAACGTTCAAAAAATGAATGCATTAAAATTAATTTATAAACCTTCTAATTTTGACCGTTTGACTTTATACAAAATTAGTTCAAAAGGTTTAAAATTTTCGCATGTAAACGGCATCACTTGTAAGGTAAATGAGTTTCAGGGGTTTGAATTCGTCATTTAAAGTCAATTCAATAAATTTTAGAGTTGTGTTCATAAAGGGGCTTGATGAACTTAAGAACACCCTAGTTCTACTCTATTTAAAACTGTAAACAAAATACATAATTTAGGGCCGTTATGATTTCGTAAAAACAAATACTTCATTGTTTTTAACTTAAATGATTTTACATAAATTAAACAAGAGGATGATTCATATGTCTTCATCATGCCTCTATTCTTTAAACATTAATAACTTCAAATTGAAAACTCAAATATCAAAATAAAATTGTTAGATTTGATTTATGTCATTTTCTTGATGCACTTGTAAAATATTACGACATTTCGACTTTGTTTTAATCGGTATCAAGAGCTCACAAAAATACATCAATACGGATATTCTAGACGTTAATTTGTTTTATTTATTGATTCAAATAAAAATAAAAATGAAAAGTGATAATTTCTTTATGTGTTTGTAGAAAAAATAATATAACACACATCTAACGGTTCCCTGCTATTTAAACATCAGATATAAATATTTTCTTCAATAGCACGAGTTGATCCGTATATTACCATAACCTCACTAAAAAAACAGTAAAGGGGGTGAATACGGAGCTAATGGTAAAATCACATCCATATCCGTTTTTATTTTTTAGATACGGATACGGATCAGATATTTATTAAAAATATAAATATTATTAAAAATACCAAAATTCATAATATTTATCTAATTATAACAATGAATAACATAATTTTTTCATAATATATATTAAACTAGAGGAGGGATCTAGTTACCACAATTTTGAGTTACAACAAAGTTACCACAACCATTTTCTACTTATTCAAATTCCAAATCGTCGATCCAAACACGTTCAACATGATCTCCACAATAAAATGTGCTTCCAGATCAAATTTAAAAAAAATTTAAATTTTTTTACTATTTATTAAGTATTTTACAAAAACTAATCAAATTCATACCATTGAATTTTGTACCCATCTTAATCAAATTCATACCATTGAATTTAAATTTTTTTACTATTTATTAAGTATTTTACAAAATCTTGATAATTATTGTTAGACTGTGGGAAGAAGGTTGTTTCGAGAAAAACAAATTAAAAACAAAAAAAAGAACGATTCGAATTTGAATTTGAATTTGAAATACAGCATAAGTTTAAGATTAATACACTGTTTAAAATATCATGATCGGACTTCTGAAATTTTATCCTTCTCGTTCTCAATTTTATTTAAGTTTATAAATACAGTTTTTAACTTTAGATTTCTTCAAACACAAATTATCTTTTTGCATGAGTACAAACAAGACTTAGCATCCAATTTTTTTATTTTTATGAAAAATCGATTTGTCAAGAAACAAAATTGATTATTTTTCTTCAAATATCGGTTCACATCTTTACACAACTGGCAACACAGAAAATCTGAAAAGAGGTGACCAATTCATTGCCTCAATTCACCCCCTTTCGGAATTATAAATTTAGAGTGGACCGTGAACTATTTCGATTACCCCCTTTCGAACTCCAACCTTCCCTTTCGATTTTTCTGTCACTGGTCGTGTAAAAGTGTGATAGAGGGTGAACTGAAACATTAATTCGGTCAACTCCAAATTATTTTCTGACAGTGACTAAATTAATAATTCAGTCCTTACTATAAAAAAAAACTCCAATTTATTTTCTGACATATCATTTTTTTAATTTTTTTGAAAATTGTTGAGTATACCTATTTCTATTTAAGTAACAATTTTACTTGATAAATTGCCACTAAAGAGGTGTGGGGTGTGTCCAGTGGGTATCGAATTTAAATCGGTCTGATGCTCACTCCCTTCCATTCGATTCACTTCATCATGCATATGTGTCGCTTCAATATTCATACAGATCAAGTGCGTAAGCATCACGAAACGAATCAAACAGAAAGAAGCGGACATCGGATCGATTTGGTCGGATGCTCATTGAACGTGCCCACTTCCCTAAAATAGAGGCAAGACACAGCACCTGCACCGGGTACTAATTGATGGGCACTATTTTGATGGACTGCTAGCCTTTGGATTAAATACTTTAAAAATCGTGCATGAAAAAAGATGAAAGGAATTGCACACCTCATAATTTATTTATTGCGAGTAATTAATTGGAATAAAAAAAACGGTGAAAATGTGACAATTAATGGAATGTGCAAATGGCAGTGGGGCCCACTGAACTTGTAGATAATATGATCGATTTGTTATTATGAATTATTTCAATTTGTTATGCATAACTAGATGAAAACATTATGTTTATATAAAGATATTACATGTAACGATTACATAACAAAATCAATAAGCACAATTTTATTGTAATGGCTAAAACCCCTAAAGCGAATTTAACAAAATATGTTATGAAAAAATATCGATATGTATCATAAAATCTTAAATTCAAGTATTATAATTCGAAGCCCAACTTAGAATGCATGCATACTGCAATGCCCATTTTTATATACTTGGAATATGATAAATTAAACAAAGTGATTACTACGCAATACACATAAATTTCTCTAGTATAAAATGATATGAAACACTTTAAGAGAACAAAAAGAATTATATCAAACTACTTAATAATTAGTTAATAATTAGAAGAATGAATGATAATCATGCATGTCATTTGGGAGAATTGGCTAATATCAAAACGTTTGTTTCTAGGTCTTGGAAGAAATATTTCGGTTTTTACATTTCAAAGTCCAAACAATCGATTCAAACCGTTCAACGTTCAATCTATAATAAAATGTGCTTGGAAACCAAATTTTACATTTTTGGAATTTTTTTACTATTTATTAAGCCAGCTTTAAATTCGTTGTTTTCAATGATCTAGAAATTTTTCACTGTTTATTAAATCAGTAATTTTAAAACTGGCTTGATAAATAATAAAAAATTCCAAGAAATGTAAAATTTGGTCTCCAAGCACATTTTAATATAGAGATCATATCCAACAGTTTGAATCAACCGTTTGAACTTTGGAAATCGGAAAACTGGTTACACCACAGCTCCAGAACAAATGTTTTAATATTAGCCAACCTCTGTCATTTGAATAGTTTATCTTATAAATTGCGGAGGCTTCAATTAATTAATTATTTATTCCAGATTAAAAAGTTGTTGTTATCATGGAATTCAAAAGTATCAAAACTAATTCCATGGAATGGCGTATTGGGATAGAATGTCTGACCTTCTAATTTTAAAAAAATGAATATTGATTAATTATCCGTTGTAATAAAAACTATTACTTCCATGGCATGGTGCTTGATAAATATAATACTATTGTCGAAATTTATGGCGGGGATCAGACGTTTTGTAGATAAAAAAAAATTTCGAGTAAAATTATGAATAATGGAATAAAATAGTTGAAGTTCCTAAATTCTATTTACGGGACAAAATTACAAACAAATTTAATTTCTTACAAACCGGAGCCCCTCCTTATTCTCCCTTTTTCCGATGAATTATGCGTAGGTGCAATGAATTCGGCTCCTAAGAAATCTCCTTCGGCCCAGGAACAGCCCGGTCCACTAATCCAAGAAATGCAACAAAAGATATAAAGGCGCGACCGGTTTGTTTTAGCGAAGCACTAGGTTAGTCCCACATTGCAAGTCCTATCTTCTCAATTCTACAGAGCTGCTATAAAAACTGAAGCACGGCTTCGTTACAATTCATACCTTTCTCGGCCTTTTGGCTAAGATCAAGTGTAGTATCTGTTCTTATCAGTTTAATATCTGATATGTGGGCCATGTGCTCACAACGATATTAAATTTATTTTTTGTGGGGAAGGGCTCACCACGGTAGCTTGCTATCGGGGCTCTTACGCGTCGCCTTTGCGCTGCACTTTTGCATAGGCCTGGCGCACCCCTACCAAGTCTAAATAAAATATTTATTTTTGATATACAGTAAAGTTTAAAAATAGTATGGTATCTTTTGAGGGCAATTTTTTTTTTATTTAAGTTTCCCAGTAAAATTTGGAAATAGTTTTGGTATCTTCTGAGAATCTGAGGGAAAATAAATAAATTTTTTGAAGACAAAAAAGATCAATATTAGAGAGATGTCTTAAAAAAAATTGTATAAATTTTTTTTTATATGACAATAAATATGAAAAAAAAATTGTACCAAATTTTGTCTTACAAATATCACCATCTCCAAAATTAACAATCAATCAGGATTAATTTATACTCCTGATGCATATAATCAAAGATTCTCATTGGATCACGTAATTGAACTCGAATTTGAACCCGAACTTGACCCGGAAAACAAACCCCCCGACCCATTTGAGTTGGCACCTAAATAGAAGGCCAATCTGGCATATTTTATAAAAAATCACGATCCGTTACCGTATAATATACATTATTATTATGGCCCAGCCCGATATATAATTGATCCAAAAGGGCATGGCTGAGGCAACTTTACTTATTGGGCCAGATTCTGTGGATCCTTATTCCCACAATGATGGCATACATTAAGCAAGTCTCAGTTTCTATATTTGAATTAAAAGTCTCCGGTACATTCTAATAATATTTTTTAGATGTTTTCGCAAGAATTAAATATACATCTTTTTGTAAAGAGGCACGATTTGCACTATTGTACTCAGTCCGCAATTCTATTCAGTTTTAAAGACAGATTAGATTGACTACATTTGTTTCAAACTTATAAGGCTCTGTTCGGCAGTCACATTTTATGTGGGATTTTGATGGATTCGGACTAGTTCCATCTGTAAATCTATTTTAGTGTTCGGTAGATCCATTTTGTTCTAGAAATTTTCCGTAGGTACAAGTGTACAACCCATCTGTTCATATTTCAATGCAAAATTATGAGTCTAAACTTTCCGCATTTTTGATTTCCCACTCTCTCTCTCATCTTTCTTTTTTTTGAAATTTCTTAATAGTGGCTACCAAGTTTGAAATTAATAAATGTTATGTTACAACTTCCTCCTTTCAGGACTTGAACCCTTCCTCAAAAGAACCCACATTTTTATTAATATCCAAAGTTAATTACAAATTAATAAATATACTCAGAATGACTGGGTTTTTCCAAAAAATGTTCAAACCGGTCATTTTTTGGCCGGTTTTCCTCTCCCCCAGAAAATGGCCGGTTTTTCTCTTTTATTTTATTTTATTTTAGAGACACTATGAAAAACAAGATAATGAAATCTAACACTGAAAATTCGAATTTTTTGTTTAAATTATTTGTTAGATTACTTCTTTTAATTTATAATTAGCATATTTATACTAAAATACACTATATTACTTGAAATTATGTTGAATTACACTACATTACATTAACCTAAATTATGTTAAATTATGTTATATTACGCTAAATTACACTAATTTCGCTAATTATAATGAACTACGGTAAATTACGCTAAATTAGACTGATTTTGTGCCATCTTGCATAAATCATAAAAAATAGTAAAAAAATTCCAAAAATAGTAAAAATTAGTATTCTACAAGTTCATTATATAACTAATTTACTAAGCTACTTAGATTGAATAATATAAATGAAAATTTTAATCGGAAACTTCAACTCAAGTTTTGAGGCTCTTCTCTTAGTTTTTTGGCAATTCTGAATATTTAAATCTGGCATCACGGGCACTGACGCATGTGTATTTTCGTAAGCTTTTTGAAAGATGGTTATTTGCTGAAATCGGACACTCGAGCGCCGTTTTATGGCCGTTTGAAGTTTCATCGTCATTTTTTGCCTTCTCAGTAAAGATACCATTCATATTCATATGTAATTTATCGGAATTTACCGTATTGTAGCGTAATTTAACATAATTAGTGTAATATAATGTAATATAGTGTAATTCAACATAATTTCATGTAAATTTAGCGTATTTTAGTATAAATATGTTAATTATACATCAAAAAAAGTAATCTAACAAATAATTTAAACAAAAAAATTGAATTTTTGGTGTTAGATTTCATTATCTTGCTCTTCATAGTGTCTCTTAAAAAAAACAGAGAAGAAACCGGCCAGATTCTGGATAAAAAAGGCCCTTTTTTGTCCAAAATCTAGTCAGTATCTTCTCTTTTAGTGTAATTTAGTGTAATTCAACATAATTTAACATAATTTAGCGTAATTTAATGTAATATAGTGTAATTCAACATAATTTCAAGTAATATAGTGTATTTTAGTATAAATATGCTAATTATAAATCAAAAGAAGTAATCTAACAAATAATTTAAATAAAAAAATTGAATTTTCAGTGTTAGATTTCATTATCTTGTTCTTCATAGTGTCTCTAAAAAAAAAGAGGAAAAAAAGAGAAAACCGATCATTTTCTGGCCAGTTTCTGAGAGAAAGGAAACCGGCCACAAAATAGCCGGTTTGGACATTTTTTGAAAAACCTAGACATTTATTAATTTGTAATTAACTTTGAATGATAATAAAAATGTCGGCAAAAGAAACATCAATAAAATACATCTAAGCTATAGAGATAAATATAAAAACAACAAACTAAATAACCATTCCAACGCCCCAATCTCTCATCTTTCTCTCACTACTGTCGAGTCAATCTCTATCTCTCAATCCAATATTTACAATTTTCAGGAATGAGTCATATATAAAGTGATCCTTCTTTACTAAATGCCCCGGACTAAACAAACTCCAATCCGGACTTGGATTTATTTTTTTGCAACATTTTGTACAAAATATATTTTGTTAGAATAATACAATACATAATAAGATAAGAAGATACGCTAAAAGTAGAATAAAATAAAATATCAAAATATAAGTTTATAATATTCAAATAATATCATAAAAGTCGAACATACGTAATAAAAGTCTGTCACAACATAAGAACTAAATAACAGTCCGGAAGACCTAACAACTAATGAAATAACAACTACAAAATAGATGCGTCTATCCAGTCTGCGCATCAAGGGGTGCGTCTATCCAATCTGCGCACCAAGGGTGCGCCTACCTAGTTTGCGCTATAAGAGGTGCGCCAGTTCAGTCCACGCATCAGTTCAATTTGGTGCGTGAATTAAATCTTTGTAGAATTGAAAATGTCAAAGAGAATGGTAATCATTTAATTTCAATTTTTTCACTGTAGTAACTAAAAAAATTTCGGAATTCTACCTCGCGCGACAAACGAACAGGCCTGAGACTGAAAAAGAATAAGTTGAAATGGGATTTTTTTTAAAAACATTAATTAAAATAATTAATGTTAAAGAACCAACATGATTACCGAGATTTAAAAAAAAACAGCAAAAACCGAATAAACATTAAGGGTTTCTTTTTTGCTTCACCGAATTGCCTATTCGGTTTACTCTATTTTCACACAAAAACCCGCCCAACCTGGCCCAAACTCTGTAACCTTTCGTGTAAATCCCCCTAAACCGAGATGGCAATTCAGTTTAGGAGTTTTTTAGCCTAAACCGAATTGCCATTTCGCTTTAGGTTTTTTTTTCTTTAGACACCAAGAAGAGCAAAATAAAGAAATCTAACACTGAAAATTTGAATTTTTTATTTAAATTATTTGTTATATTACTTCTTTTGATTTATAATTAGCAAAAAAATAAAAAAAATACACTAAATACTTGAAATTATGTTGAATTACGCTATATTAAAATAAATTATGTTGAATTACACTAAATTACGCTAAATTACAATAACTCCGCTAATTATGCTGAAATACGCCAAATTACGCTAAATTAGACAGATTTTGTGCTATCTTTCATAAATCATAAAAAATACTAAAAAAATTCTGAAAATAGTAAAATTGGTATTCTACTAGTTCATTATGTAACTAATTTACTGAGCTACTTAGATTGAATAATAAAAATAAAAACCTTAATCGGAAACTTCAACTCAAGTTTTGAGGCTCTTCCCTTTGTTTTTTGGCGATTCTGAATTTTAGAAGACGGCATAGCCATCACAGACGTATGCGCATTTTCGCAAGCTTTCCGAAAAGTGATCATTTGCTAAAATCGGACACTCAAGCGTTGTTTTATGACCGTTTGAAGTTTCGCCGTCGTTTTTCGTCTTTTCAGTGAAGATATCATCCCTATTCAATGTAATTTAGCGTAATTAACCGTATTTTAATGTAATGTAATGTAATTTAGTGTAATTTAACTTAATATAGTGTAATTCAACATAATTTCACGTAATTTAGCGTATTTTAGTATAAATATGCTAATTATATATCAAAAGAAGTCAAATAATTTAAACAAAAAATTCAAATTTTCAGTATTAGATTTCTTTATTTTGCTCTTCTTAGTCTAAAAAAAAAAAATCTAAACCGAAATACTAATTCGGTTTAGACTAAAAAGCATCTAAACCGAATTGACAATTCGGTTTGCTCACTTTTCGGATTTTATGTGGCGTGGTGCCGGAAACGCTATGAAAATAGAGCAAACCGAATAGGCTATTCTGTTAAGCAAAAAAAAAACTCTTAACCGAATAGACATTTTGATTTTTGCTGTTTTTCTAAAAAAGTCGATAATTATATTGGTTCTTTAACATTAATTATTTTAATTACTGTTTTTAAAAAAAATCCGTTGAAATGCGCTCGTGGTGGGCTCTCCAGAAAAGCGAGAAACCAGCTGTCATCTCCTCTCGCCAGAAAATTACCAATTTACCATTCTTCGTTTCTCTGTTTTTTTTTTGCTTCAAACGCTCCCTTAGGCACGTGGAGGACCCCACACCATACAGCATGATTAATGTTGGAGCATGCATGCACTGATGCACCCATCTATTTGTCCCCTTTCCACTTTTCCTTTCTCTATCAAACATAAATCAACGCGCCACCATTTAATACCAGGTGACATGGTTCTCGGTTTCTCGCATCACTTATCTTACCTTTTACTTCAAAAAAATTCCATGTCAACAAATTAGTCAAACATAACAGGAATGTAAATTTATAATTGGTAACGTAACATATGCATGCAAATATTAAAGAAACAAGTTTACTGGTTTTCAGATAGAGATGGGTCAGATGAGAACATTTATTTACTACCAAGGGCATCGTGTGCGGGCATTGGTTCCTCTCCAGTTGTACGGAGAACTGGAGATCCCTTCTTTAAAAGTTCAACACGTGGCAACCTCTTCATCTAAGGGTGAATAAATGTGGAGAAGGGAGCACTGTTGACCATGGTCAAAGGCAGTTGGGAGTTTGTTAGAGACTACTTTGACCACGGTCAATGCAGTTACATAGTTTGTTATGAGAATGAAACAAAAATAAATTCATTCTATTCATCTCTTTTTACAACTATCACGATCAATGCAAAACTGTTTCTTTGTAAAAATACATAATAATATAATATGTTATGTTTTTTTGTAGTAATAATAATGAAATGATGTTTGAAATAAATTCTTTGAATAAACTAACAACTGGCATAATTTTTACTTTGATACAAAAATTAGTATGTGCAAATAGAATGTATTAAGTGATTTGAAAATAGCGCGCTATAGCGGCGCTATAGTGTTTTTGGACCCTAAACGCTAAGCTATGGCATGAAAATACGCTAATTGCGCTACGGCCGCTATAGCGATAATAGCGGTCCGCTATAGCGCATAGCGTGTAGCGCGCTATGCATATTGGGCTTTTTTAGACTATTTATATGGACTTAAATAAAGATCCATAAAATTTATATGGGCTTTTAAAAATAGCAACTTATATGGACTTAAGATAGAATGAATCATGATGTCTAGGTTATTTTGAAATTTGAATAGAAAAAAAAATAGAATGAATCATGATGCTTAAGATATTTTGTATAGAAAAAGTTCGATAGTTTATGATATTATTATGGATATTTTGAACCGTGGACTTTTGTACTAGTTCAATATGAATATTATAATTTCTTAATTAATTTGGTGTTATTTATTGTTCTATGAAACTTTAGATAATGTTAATATATAGTACAAATATATAATATAATTTTTGTAAAAAAAAAAAACGCTATTTGGCATAGCTTCCGCTATAGCTACGCTATTCGCTATAACTTCTTTTGTAGCCTTCCCGCTATGACGCTATAAACGCTATTTAAAACATTGGTATTAAGTGATTTGAAAATTTTAAGGGATCAATTTTTACCAGAATCAGATATATAGTTATTACAATAAAATTACACACGGTTTAATACAAGTAAAATATAATATTGATATTAATAGAGACATATAATAACCATAGCTTCATGTTCTCAACCTCCATCAAGATGCCACTACTAATTTAGCACACAAAAAAAAAACAAAAATCAAACGAACTACCGTAAAATGCCAGAACAAAAAGAAAGAATATTATTCTGATAAAAGTTCACTACTCTAAATCTACGGACATATCAATACAAATCATACAGATCTAGTACGAAATTTACAATGTAATTAATCACAAGCACTACATAGTAGAAAAATGAATTCGACATACACTTAGATAAACCCAAACCACAAAAAGAAGATGGGTAAAAATTAATTCAAATGTACCAAGAATTGAAACAAAGAGAACTCATATGGACAGGAGGTAGATCTTCTAGCCTGTTTAAAAATCTAAATAAATAACACAACAAATCATCAAAATCAGATAATATCAGAATGAATGCTACACAATTAAATTATGAGAAATTGGTGATGGAGACCAGCAGAAGCATGAACAGCACCAACGGGCCACAAACTTGTGTAGTTATAGATGATGATGCGGTCTTGTGGTGCGGAGTTTGCAATCTGAAACATAAAAAAAAGACAGATAAAAAATTACCATACTGCCCTCAAGTTGTTTCATTAGTTTATTTTGCTCAGGTGCTAATTAATTTATTATAAAAAAAATGAAAAAAATGATGGATAGGTAGTATAGTAGAGAGGGAAGAGAGCATACTTCTGAAACTTTTCAAGTTGGCCACACTTGAGGGCATTATCGGGAATTGGCAATTCAGTTTTGTTAGTGTTCTCCGGATTAACAACCCGCACATACACCTCTTGTCCCAAGTACCAAGCATCTAAATTTTCGGCACGCACATTCCATATGCCAACATTGTCTAGTGACACTAAAACTGCTGTCCATGCATTTGGATATACCTGACAAGTTTGCAAAGAAAATAAAACAGTTAGCATTTAGTTTGATTTACAAATATGAATATATGTTAGCAATGTAAGGCCAAAATTTTAATACAGCAACTTAATATACTAATGAAATATCACGAGTGAGGCTATGGTACTATGCATAGCACGCCTTGTCCATACTTTGGATCAATATCTCCGTTTAAAAAGTCCAAACAGTCAATCTGAATTGTTCAACATGATTATCATATGAAAATGTACTTGTAGATCAAATTTTACAAATTTTAGAATTGTTTTGCTATTTTTTTTACATAGGTAGAAAATCACTTGATCTAAAGATTCTAGATCATTCAAAAGCAGTGATATTTGACCTATCTAAAAATATAGAAAAAAAATTGTAAAAAAAATGTAAAATTTAGTCTCCAAGAACATTTTCATATAGAAATCATGTTGAACGGTTCATATTGACTATTTGAACTTTTAAAACAAAAATATTGATCCGTAGTACGGACAAATCCGCGCTATGCATAGTACGCTAGCCTCACTCCTAAGGAAATACCACTCATAGTTAGCACAATACATACCTGAACAGTGCTACGTGCCACACCGTCACCTTTGTTGTAAGTGCCTCTGCTGTTCTCTGTCCATTCCCCATAATCCATCCTGATTATACAAACAAATAATTAAGTTCATATATTATACAATACATATCACATATTTTAGTCTCAGAAATTCTATCAAGTTCATACCCAACAACAAAGAATGCATATCCGTCCATATGGTAGCTCTGAATTTTGGTATCATTATTCTGAAATATTAATTCCATGAAGCCTCTGTATGTGCCATTGATTATTGACTTCCCGAGCTTAGGCGCACCCTTGAGGGGTCTTTCCGGAAAATCTAGCGTGTAAACCCCCTTTAGATTGTACTGATCGGCGAGGCGCAGAGGAGTCTCCGGAGGCACATATGAGATGCCGTTTAGCACCGCTCTGCGCTTGCCATTTATGACAACTGGAGGTTCATTTCTTAGTAAAAACGCTTGAGTAACATTTATAGACGCGTATCTGAAAGATCCTTGAGGGTTCGGTCGGGCCGCACCTGCACTCAGGTTCCACCTGAAGAATACAGAGACCATTAATTTCTTATTTCTTAATTAATTTTTAATATTTTTTCTTAATTTTGGTCGCCATGTATTAAACTTCAGTTGCATTGTCAGTTACCAACACTGTACTTTACCAGTGACACTGTGTGCAGTGATTGGGATCAGTGCCTGGATCTCTATGATAAATTCAAAAAATAAAAATTGACCCAGAGAAAATGGAAAACTCTGACAAGCATGACAAAAAAGGTCTCAAGTCAGATGCCAATTCTTCTCTTTTAGCACAAGATACCAATCCATAACATAGTAGAACCATTTTACCATGCATTCACCAACTGACCTGACAGATCGGGCCTGATTCATGGAAAAAGTCTTGTCATAGAAATCCTGAGGTGGGTCGGGTAGGGGACCCGACGCCTTCCCCTTCGAATTCGAATAGTGCAAGATAGCAACTCCAGTGACCCGCCTCCAGATGGTCTCATTTACAAATCTCGCGCTTGCAACGATATAATAATCGCTACTTGCATTTTGATCCATGGTAACCAAAAAAGAGTACGACTGGCCCACGTGGATGTCTAAATTGGTGTAATTTTGTTGCACTGTGTATGAACCCTCCGTCTCGACCAATTTCATGTTGTGATTTTGAATCCTGAAATTCAGACTTGTGGATATGCCTACATTGTGTATTCTGAACCGGTACGTCTTGCCTGCTCAAAGAGAAAAAAATGTTCTGCATGTGTAAATTAGATCTAATTTACGTACTATAATTTCTGAAATTCACAAGTACTTTGAAGAACTAGCGTACCTGGTTGTACATTTATAGTCTCATACTCTATACCCGCAGGCACGAGTGAGTCGTTGTACCGATACGGGCCTTTACCATTTATTACGACCCCATCTGGCATTCCTAGATCCTTCCCATTATCAAGCATCTTTCTCAAATCCTACACAATGACACAAACATTACAACTCTAAAATAAAATTTTGATACTCACTACACATGTGGGCCCAACCGTAGCCGGTAAATGCACTTACTGTGTGGTTCTTGATGTACCAGTCACCGATGAACAGCGTTATGTCGCCATCAGGCTTGTCGAAAGGGACAGCAATGACATCCCTATTGTTTACAATGATACCACCAAATCCACCCGCTGCCCGCTGGAAGCCGGTCGACGGGAAGTAAAAGAAACTGCCGATCTGGTCTTTGACTTGGAACTGGTACGTCCAGTTCCAGCCTGATGGGATGGGGCATGTTGTACCTAACACCCCATCCTGCCAGCAATTCTTCCTGTGCTGGATCCCATTCCTTCCAAACAAAAAAAAAAGTAAGACATTACTATGACCCGTCCTTCACATTTTCTGTTAATATAATGAGTTGTGCTAATATGCTTTATAAAGCATGGGCCCTCTTGTGCTTCACATCCTTCATAGCCATTTTCAATGTCCAAACAGTCAATCCGTACCGCTCAAATGATCACTGTATTAAAATGTGCTAGGAGACCAAATTTTACATTTTTTATAATAATTTTTTAACTATTTTGTTAGATAGATATAAAATCACTGTTTTTGGACGATCAAGAATCTTTCTGAAAACAGCCATTTCTACCTATATAAGAAAATAGAAAAATAATTCCAGAAAATTTAAAATTTGGTCTTCAAGCACAATTTAATATGGAGATCATGTTGAGTGGTTAAGATGGAATGTTTGGGCTTCAAAATCGAAGAGAAGAATGTGAGGCACAAGAGGGTCCATGCTTTATAAAGCACCTTAGCGCATCTCTTATATCATTATATGCTAAATTACCCCCCTTTCTTCTTAATTTTTCTATATGTTAATGAGGGAAAAGGGAGAGGTGGTACTGATTATATTAATTTTCTATATGTATTTCTCCTGCTTAACAGTCCTTGTGTACTTCTGTTTTTCAAATGTTTTTCAAAAGTGCTTGGTAAAACAACTATAACAAACTTGCATTTTAGGCTCAAGTTGAAAAGGATTTTATCTAAAGAAAAGAAAAGAAAATTGAAAAAACTTTTCCTACCTGCATTGATTTATGTCAATTTTTTTTGTTCCTAAACAGTGCAAAAACAAAACAAAAAATCTGAGATTTGTACCAAATTTTTTATAGACGAAATCCAACACTCATTTGATGCACATTTTACAAGAAAGAGAATTTCGAAACTGAGACGAACTAAACTTTTCAGGTGTTAATTTTGCAAGAAAAGACTATAAAAGTATGTAATTTCTTTAACTTTTAGTAAAAGTTTGAGAGAGAATAAAAAAAGAATGAAAAGTACCAGGTGATGAGAAGAGGCTCGTCGAGATCGTTGAGCACATTGACAACAACATTCCAGTTTGTTGACACATTCACAATTGGAGCGGGAAACTCTCCGTTTATCGCTATCACCTTTTCAAATTTTTTTCAAAAAGAGACAAAGAAACAAAAAGGTTTGAACTTTGAAAATAAAAAGGTTGGTAGAAAAGAAAAGAAAACAAAACAACAGATCAGAGAGAGAAAAGTTTGAAACTTTGAATTGAACCTGTTGCTTGACACCGAGAGGAGAGACGGTCTTGTAAGCCACATCCCAGTCATAGAAGGCAAATGGGTCACCAGCCGACCCGGAATGGAATAGAAGTAAGAATGTAGCTAGAAAAAATAACAAAGGAGACATCTTTTTGCAAGATTTGGATAAGTGAAGAAGAAAAGAGAGGGGTTGTTAAGAGATTGGGAGGAGAGAAGAGAAGAGAAGACAGTGTGGGTACAGTCGGAGTGAGTCTGCTGCTAGTAGTGGGAGTAGAGATGATGATACAGCTTGGCGCCGTGGAATTTCTCTGGAATTTTGTTTGGTGCAATTATTATACAAGGATCAGAGAGGCATATTGCTACAAATCAAATCCAGAATTTTTTATCTATAGAATTATTGAAAAATATAAATAGGGAAAGTTAGATTTAAAGAAGAAATTGAATTAATGATTCAGTTCATTTAGTTATTTAAATATTTTGTTGCAGTGGTTCACAGATTTACATGAAATTAAAGGATTATAGATTATAACTTAATTAATGATTTGGTTTTTCATTCAGTACTACTTCATCTACTAACTTTAAAAGACTTAAATTATTCTTTTTTATTTTGTCTAGTGTCAAAAAAGGAAAAAAAAAACATGTGTTTTAGTAACATTTCTATATTTGTACAAACATAAATTTCTCGACTTGACAGTACATAAATATACTTAATTAATTTTGATCATAAAATACAGCACACACCACAACTTATAAACAATTTAAAGTTAATTGTGTGTAATCAGAATAATGGATAAAATTTTACATTCTAGAGAACTGAAATTCTACCTATACAGAATGGAACACAGCAGCAAGACAGGGTTGGAGTTGGCTGGATGGCTTAGGAGGTCCCCACGGGGTCCATTTCCGTGTTTATTTGTATTTATATATTTATTTATTTTGATTGAATGTTTATTTGTATTTCGAGGGCGCGCCCGGGATCCCAAGATTGAGACAAAAAAAAACTGAAAAGAGTTTAAGGCAGTGAAAATGATATATTCACGAGTAGGTTTAACATGCATCACGTTTTGTACTCTAATTATATCTCACATCTTTATTTCTATTTTAAAGTTCAAATAGTCAATCAATTTTTATATTTTTTTTAAATATTTTACTATTTATTCAGAAAGGTATAAAATTTTTTTTGAATGGTCCAAAAACAGTTATTTCTATTTTTGTACCTATCTAAAAAGATAGTGAAAAAAATTCAAAAAATATAAATTTGATTTCTAAGTACACTTTAATATGGAGATCATATTAAACAGTTTGAATTACTATTTGAACTTTGAGAACATAAATAAAGACGTGGAATATGGCTAAAACACAAAATCAATAGTGCATTTTAATCCTACTCATTCACCATTTAATGCTAATCTCTCCTTAATTGTTTGTGAGCTAATGATGAGAGGTGTTAAAGGTTGGTCTTCAGGTTTAGTGTGGGTAGCCATGAATAATTAATTATTCTTTTAGGTCGGTCAGATACTCAGATTCGTCAACAAGGTGGGGCAATGTGTTATTGAATCTCTGATTTGGTGAATAAACATGAATAAAGGTTGTTAAAAATCTCCTTAAGTAACTTACAATTTGAGTTGAACTAATTCGGCTTAAGTTGGAAACTTGGAATTCACAAATCCTTTTAATATTCATGCTTATTCTGATAGTCTGCTTATAAACTCAAAATTTAGATTACTTTAGGGGGGCAAAAGGTACATTCATTCTGCCAAGCAATGGTTTCGAATCCGTTGTATCCAGTACTATACATTCTACGCTGTTGCGAATTCGAGACTATGATTTGGAAGAGAGTTTTTTTCTTCATATAAAGCCACCCATTAACAGTGAATCGTTCACAACTGAACATTGTGATCTATGAAACAGAAATTCCATAAAAGGCGGCAGTCCCTCTGTCAAAAATTGCGCTTTTGCCTGCCCATGCCGACAGTGAATTTTCAATCGAGTACTGTGAAAAGAAAAAACGAATCGCCAGGCGACGACCGTTAGAAAAATCCACTGCGCTGTATTCAGTAAATTTGTTTCCAGTTACGCCGTGAGAAAGTCTTGGACGGTTCTGCAATCGCTTTTTGTGTGCATACAATATATAGCAATATATGTGACGGGTCATTCGGTAATGATAATTGACATGTGAAACGAGATTTTCCACTCGCGACATAGAACGCCGTTCGAAGAGCGTCTCGCGGGATTTGAAACAGCCCTCCCATATCCAGCTTAAAAACTGGTCCCTTGCTCTCTTACGGCCTGTTCGGCGCCCCCCTTAGAAAATGGGTATGGGTGTGGGATAAAAAAAAATTTGAACTGAAAATTACTGTTTATGTGGAAAAAAAAAATTCACAGAGTGAATTTTTTTTCCCACGTGAACAGTATTTTTTTGGGAGCAGTCGAACAGGCCCATAGGCTGCATTTATGAAAATTTATATCATATTATATTATTATAAAAAAGTAATTTCATGTAATTATTTGCTACACAGTCGACAATAGCGAAACTTACTGCCGACATTTTTATTAATATCAAAAGTTTATTAGAAATTAATTAATATATCCTTGTTCACTGGGAATTAATAAAAATATCTCTACCGGTCAGAAAATGGCCAGTACCTTATTTTAATACATTACCGGCCATTTTCTAGCATGTACTTGTGCTATATATATGTGTGGAGGGTTAGCCGAATTAATTCTATCAAATTTCACACTATCTCACCTCGGTTGAGCTCTTTCTCTCAAATTCTCCACCTTTCTCCCATATTTCTCCACCTCTTCCCGGATGTGTGGAGAGTCCGGCCAAGATGCCGACACTGCCTCCGGAGTTCTTTCCTACGGATGTGGCGTTTGGTGCGTTCGGTCTCGATCAGGGTATTCAAGGAGGATTCGTCCGACATCTGCCACCGCTCTGTACCACGATATGAGACAGAGATGCCACATGATAGAGAGGCCAGTGGTAGCGAGTCCCAGACTCAGTCTGATTTTGGGACTGAGTTCGTTGCATCCATCTTATGTACACCCCCGCCAGTCTTTAGGTCGACATATGAGCCAGTCCAGGATACGCCCGAGCGGATACGCGCGAGGCCGAGGCTGATGTAATTACACCAAGAGAGAGAGTTTGGCCGGCTCGAGCGAACGCCGGAGTACCAGCTGAGCGAAGGGCCCCTGATCCGTGGCGGTGATTGTTTGTACTATTTATATTTTGTATACTATGTTTGTGTTTTATGTTTGGATTATCTTATATTTCGGTTCTTTTTTATGTATGGTACTATTTTTATAATTTTTAGATCTTTTTTCGTCATTAACTTACGCAAAATTACACAAAAATAGTACAAAACAAAATCTAAACAGAAAATTTAAACATAAAATACTACAACATAAAATCTAAACAGAAAATACTTCAATAGACCCTAAAACAGCCAAAAATAATAATAATAATAATACTGACCATTTTCTGGCCAGTAATTAATAAAAGAAGGTACTGGCCAGAAAATGGCCGGTAGTTGATTAAATAAGGTACTAGCCAAAAACCAACGAACCTGGTATATTAATTAATTTCTATTAAACTTTGAATATTAATAAAAATGTCGGAACTTACTGCACTGAAAAAAAAAAAACACAGTGCTGTGTGATAAAGGCATCAAAATTAATTCAATACAAGTTTTCATAAAGAATACATACAAAATAAATTAATTAATTAAAGATGAACGCAAAGAAAAAGAAATAATGGTATGAAATTTTAGATCAGGCGAAAAATCATGGTCTAATTTATGACCTGGACAATAATCATTACAATTTACTCGAAATAATGATTAATTATCACGCGAAATTATAATCTGCGTGGCAAACTTAAGAAATAAGAATAGATGGAGACGTGCATTAATTTATCATAGGCCTCGTGATTGAACACGAAATGATTTACATTTACACATGTACATTTACCATACTAATAAATATTATTAGGAAGAGTAGAACTATGGTGTTTAAAAGTTTACTAAGTTTCTTGAAGAGCTTAATTTCAAAATTTACATAATTAATTCAAACAACAAATACAAATTATTAATACCAATCTACTCATGAATAATGCGCTTAAACATTTAATTTATAAAATTTTATATTAATTTAGTATAAAGTCAAGTAATAAAAAAATAATATTATAAATTAATTTAATGCGTTTATTTTTCATAATTTTTTATCATTTGATTATATTCTAAATTAATTAAAAACTTTATAAATTATGCATGTAAACTCATTACTCTTCTAATCGGTTTCAATGATATGGATAAGAGGAGCAATTTCAATCCGACGCCCATCTGACTTAAATTCAAGTTCGATGGGTTCCAAGTCTGTCTGATCCACTTTTAGATCCGTTTACACTAGATTTGTACGAATATTAAAACAGACACACGAATATTAAAACATTATGCACGGACCTTAAAGCGGATCAGACAGACTGGGAACCATCCATTGTTTACCTGATAAGAACACTAGCTCTATTCTATCAGGGATACTACATTAATTTCAAAGAAAACAAATTTTAGCCCAAAATGGCCCATCTAATATCTAGACCCAGTGACAGTTGCAACTTACACGGGTGTGGACGTGTGGCGCTGTGCCGAGTCAGACAACTAACTTGAAATTCGAATCCCCTAAAGAAACTCAAATTTTGAGTTTGTATCTGGACCGTTCGACCTTATGTGGCACGAATATTAAAGGGACCGTTCATTCCACTCGGACAGAATTGGCACGAATTCTGATCGGACGGTCCAGATCTAAAATCAAAATTTGTGTTACTTTAGGGAATCCGGACCTACACCTTGTGAATTAAGCCACGCTAAACCCCTGCGGCGCATCTTGTTCTTTCCTTCCTCGGCTACTCCGGCCGAGTACTCACTCCAGTCCAGCCACACTCTCATTCCGACTCAGTGCGAAAGAAACGAATTGAGTAATTGACCGATGGCGACGCCGGAGGCGGAGCCGACGAGGGACTTGTACGCGCTGCTCCATCTCTCTCCCGACGCCTCCGACGAAGACATTCGCAAGGCCTATCGCCAGTGGGCCCAAATCTACCATCCGGACAAGTACCTTGAACAGCATGTAATTCAACTTCTGGTTTACATTATTTTTCAGTTCTTGATTGCAGTGCATGAAAGTGAATCATATTGGAACTGAGATTGGAATCAAGCTGTGATTAGATACTATACCATGGTCCTTCTTATCTTTTGATATTCTTGAATTGGAATAAGAACTGAAGTCAGTATTAAATTAATTTTCATTTCTAATGTTTAAATCTGGTTGACGTATAGATTTTGATTCACACAAAGTTTTCTATGACTATTGTGATATGCATTCTATTTACCAGATGAAAGATATAGCGACTGAGAACTTCCAACGAATCAGAGATGCATATGAAATCCTATCTGATGAGCAGAAACGGCAGATATATGACATATATGGCATGGAGGGACTTACATCTGGGCTGGAGCTTGGCCCAAAACTGAGCAAACCAGAAGAGATTAAGGAGGAATTGGAGAGGTTGAGGCGCCAAAAGGAAGAGGAAAAGTTCTTCTTGCATTCCAGACCAGCTGGGTCGGTTTTTGCCAATTTGTCAGTGCCTCAGTTTTTGGATGGTGATGGCATCATGCGTGGGTAGATTTTCCTTTATATTTAATTTCATTTTTGACAGAAGCAAGTTTTTTTTTTTTTTTGCAAATTATGCTATTGGTACAGTGACTCACCTATAGAAACTGGCAACTGGTTATACCTAAACGGATTCAGGCCTGAGAACTGTCAATTGCATAAACTGGCAGAGTTCTCCTTTGTTTTTATTGGTCCAAACTTTTGTGGAACTAGGCTCATACTTAGGGGTGCATTGCAATTCTGGCCTGCCATCATTGGTTAAATAATTGGTGTTGTAAGGTACCAGAGTTAGGTAGGTTTTGAGATTTTTTGGTCATTTCTTCTGATGGTTATGCCTCAACCGAGCTCTCAACAGCTTCACCATGCAAATAAGTAGCTGAAAGCAAAATATGTAATAGCAATAAAATGTCATAAGAAAAAGATGCTCATTGTAACCTTATGATAAATAATGGAAAAATAATCTCAAATAAAAATAGAAATACAATTTAGGATTGATTAGAGGACCGTCCAAAATGGTTATGAAATCTGAGGTGGACATGGTTTAGAACCTCATTAAGGACCATTGCAGTTACGAACCTAAAGAACGCAAAACACATCAAAAGGATTAAGTTTTTAAGTGTTGTTATATGATAAAATAGTCAATTTTCCTTGGTGATTACAGAATGGCAATGTCTAGTGAAGTACAGATGCAACTATCCAAACACAACCTGGCTTCTATAGGTGGCAACTTAGCAGTTACGGGTAAATCTGGAAGTGGTGCAGCTACAGCTGTGCTACGCCACCAAGCGTCCTCAATTGCTTCAATTGAATTCATGGCAACAGTTGGGCTTCGATCCATTATAGGTGTACAGGCAACACGGTACGTGCTTAATAATTTTTGCCATTTGGTTATTGTCGGCATAAAATGCATTATAGGCACAAATAAAATTTGAAGTAGGGTAAACTAAAGAGGTTTGTTTGTTACAGCAAAAATAAATATTGTAAAGGATAAATAATTGCCCCACAAGAAAGGTATAGAATCCAAAGGATCTATCATCAGATAAAAATGGCTCTATAACTATTGAACATGCTACAGTAGGTAAAATAGATATGTTAGACCCAGTTGTTACATTAGATAAGATTAATACATGAAATTAGAAACAAGGTTAGGTATTTACGAGTTTGAGGAAGCTTTGACTTTGCCTGATTTGTCAGAAAAATCACTTCCCTAATATAAAACAATGAACTATAATGTGTTGCTGTTGTCGTAAGAGCCTCTATGGGTTGTCAGTTTTCTCAATAATTTTCTTTTGTTTCAGTCATATCTCACGCCACTCAACAGCAACCTCTGGGTTATCTATATCTTTGAGAGACGGGTCGATCAACTTGTCAAATGCATGGACTCGACAATTATCGGAACATGCTGTAGGAAATGTATGATATCTATTTCTTGTTGTGCATTATGCTGATTATTTTAAGTCTGAGTTGGAAAATCTACCAAGGGGATTGGCTATTGGATATGCACTATCTTTAAATATATTCTGTATTCCAAATTCGGAAAGTAGCACACAAAGTACAACAACTGCACTTAGAATAGTTTATAAATAATCTACTTGGATAGTTTTCCTTTGTTGACAAATTTAGCAATTTAAGTTTTTAATTGTGAATGACTAATCATGATTAGAGTGAGGATATGGTACTATGTATAGTACACATTGGTCCATACTTTGATCAATATCTCCGTTCAACATGAAAATGTACTTGTAGATCAAATTTTACATTTTTTTAGAATTTTTTTACTATTTTTTTAGATAGGTATAAAATCACTTGATCTAAAGATTCTAGACCATTCAAAAGTAGTGATTTTCTACCTATCTAAAAAAATAGTAAAAACTTTCTAAAAGATGTAAAATTTAATTTTCAAGTATATTTTCGTATGGACTTTGAAAATGAAGATATTGATCCAAAGTACGGACCGATATGCGCTGTGCATAGCACCATAGCTTACTTATCATGATTATTGAATTATGTTTTGCTTTTACACAATGGTTTTTCAGAAACAATACTCATTTGCTTTCTTTGTATTTGTAAGATCCAACTTGTTCTAGGAGGAGAATCAGCCATTTCTGTTGGATGGCAACGGAAAGATGAAAAGAACTCTGCTACAGGAGAAATTAAGGTATCTCTATCATTAATCGTATTTATCACATGACTAGCAATTGAAGAATTGTGGGACCAGATTTTCTCATGCTGAAGACTTATTTTCACAAGTTGAACATTTCTTAGTTTTTCATCTGACCTTTGTTATATGTTGCCAAAAATATTTAAGGAAACCTTAAACTGCAATACTTGCAATTTTCTTGCTGACAACTGCTTTCTCTCTCTCTCTCTCCCCACCTGTCTTTTCCCAGTTTGGAACAAGCTTTTTCGGTGCATCAGCTCACTACGTACGCCATTTCTCTTCAAAGTCTCATGGTCGCATAGCTGGTAAAGTTGGAAGGTATGTGCATTTGTAATCTCATTTTTTTATTAACAAAATAATCCAAATATTCTAAATTTTCTTATTGTGTGGTGTATATTGAAAAAAACGAGTTGCCCCTTAAGTACATTTGCTAATTGATCTTGTAACAGTACCGCTCTAGAGTTTGAAATTGGTGGTGGAAGGAGAATATCCAAATTTAGCAATGTTAGAATGCTCTACAATATTGGAATTCAGGTTATATATTTTATTGAAATAAATTAGCTTTTACTTGTATATTTGACAAAGTACCTGAATTCCTTCTAAGAAGTTTGAGACTTACTTAACGAAATTTTTTATAGGGTATCTCTTGGAGATTTGAGTTGCACCGTGCTGGTCAGAAGTTGGTTATTCCTGTGAGTATTACATTTTCAAATTGTTTTTGGTGGCTTTATATTTCACCTTTCTAACAACTGGGTGGAACCTTTCGCTGCACATTTATTTAGCGACATAAATTTTATCTCACTAGATACTAAAAGCAGGTGTTGCTTTCTGCTGATCTGGATGCGTGGTTTGCGGCAAGTGCACTGCTGATTCCTTCCTCTCTCTATTTTCTACTTAAGGTAATTTTCTTATCCTTTTTTCTCTACCACATGTAATAAAATCTAGTATGATTACTACTAACATAACTGATTTCTCATGTTTTGACAGTCTTATGTTGTAAAGCCATATTATAAAAGGAGAGAGAAGCGCAAGTCTCTAGAGAAGGTTGAGAGCCAATCAGCGCAGGTACATTTACAATTTGCTCTGTGCAATTTTCATGTTTTGTAGGATGAGAGCCTATTAGGGGTGTCAGTAGTACCCTTTTATCCATTTTCATGTTTTGTAGGACTATTTTGTACCCTTTACCCTATACGGTAATTATTAAAAATAAAATTATATATATATAGATATTTTATTTATATGGGGACGATGCATGATATGATATAGTTTTATTTGTGGCCCATATATATCTATTCAATGGCACCCTTCTATCCATTTACCCGACCCATACCGTATTCGATAAGACGGGTATGGGTAAGGTTTTTCTTTTCGTTAGCTTATTGGGTACAAGTAAGGGTAAAAAAAGTTTCGCTAACTTAACGGGTAAGGGTATGAAAATGCTTTCACCCAACCCGTTTTGCAGCCGTTGACACTCCTAAAGGCAATCAGTTTTTGGTTTTTTATATAATTCATTTGGGTTTCTATCTAGGTGAGGGAAGCAAGAGAGGCAGCCAAAAGAGCACAGAAGCTTCTAGAAATTGTCTCAAACAGGAAGAGGCAAAAGCAGCTGGATAGAGATGGCTTGGTTATAACGAAAGCTCTGTATGGACACAAAAATGTGATTAGAGGAAGTGATCAAATGAGTGAGGTAAATGATGACGTAGCGTCACAAATTTTAGATGTGACTGTGCCGCTCAATTTTCTCGTCACTGATTCTGGCCAGCTTAAGGTACATATGCTTTGTAAAATGAATTAAATAGTGAGAATATTGTGTTTAGTTGAGTTCAAAAGTTAATTCAGTTAATTATGCAATAGTTCTAATTTATTATATCTGTTACTAATTTTCTAATGTTTAAGCTCAATATGTATTGTTATGCAGCTCCATCAGGGAATAAAAAAATCAGGAATAATGGGATTTTGTGACCCTTGTCCTGGCGAGCCAAAGCAGTTGCTTGTTGAGTATACATTTAATGGTCAAAATTACAAGGTAAATTTATTTATTTTTATTTATTTTTTGCTGCACTTGCTATCTTTGCTGCCTTGAGACCTCAAAATATCAAGCAAGCCCTAAAAAAATGTGCTTATTTCGTGGAGATATTTGCCGCATCTTTGCAAGTGCAGATGGGATATTCTTAGGCTCAGAAATTGTTCAAGAAAATTTTGTTCTTTACGCATGTCGAAAACACATTCGTTATGTAAATATATTTTGTTTATGGGTATTTATAATCTGATATTGTTAATTTGTTTTCTGGCAATAGGTCCTGGTTGATGACTATGAAGAGTTAGTAATTCCCCACTATGCTCATCATATTTGATTGTTTTTTTTTTTTGTAATGACAGACTTATTCATGTGATCTATTTTTTTTTTCCATAGATTTTTTGCTTAGATCATACTCTGCTTATGTCTTGTATTTGAATAATGAGCAATAACCTTTGTTACTATATTCTCTTGTAATAATGTTGTAATGGTATGAAATTTTGATCCAATCCAAAGTAGCTCGGAGACAGTGCTACTTTAATAACTTTTAACAGTACAGAAAATCAGATGATTTTTTTTTAAACTAATTTAACCACAATAAAATTGGAGTTGGTTTATTTGCATGTGATCTAACATGTTGCAAACAGAGCAGTGCACAGTAGTCAAACATGCAGAGGCTGTTGACCAACAACCAACAATAGTACAACTCAATTGACATCAATTAATGGTTTAGTTGAAGAGCATAGCAGAGATGCCTTTGATTATTTATGAACCGGATATCTACTCCTCTAAGAAAATAGCACAGTAAGCAAAATTTCCAAAAAAGGTACCAGTAAACAAAAATTACAATATGGGGGGGAATTTCATGTATACCCCTCAAAATATTCAAATATGCTATTTTCCCTTTAACATTCATAATATCATATTTATCCTTCTAAGTTTTAAAAACTCACAAATTTATCTAACTTATTGCTTTTCCTATTAAAACTCATTTTAAGTTTATTATAAATAAAGTACCCATTTTATTCGTTATTATGAAAACATTTTTATAAAAAATATGCACTTTATTTATGAACTGGATATCTAATCCTAAGAAAACACAATAGCAAGTAAATTTTCCAAAAGTGGTACCAGTAAACAAAATTTAGAATACGAGTAGGGATTAAGGTGCTGGTGGCTGCACTTATGATTGCAGAGAATGTTTAGCGAGATTATCTGAATACTAGTCCATGGAGAAAAATAGAGAAGAACAAGATGACAAATACAACTAATTATTAAATTAATTATATGTTAAATTTGAAAGAATTTAAATATTGATGGCCAAACATGTAATATTTGTTTATCTATAACAAAAGGAAGAACGAATAAACTGAAAAATTGTTCAAATTTCATCTATAGATGGTTCACCATGTTATTGTTCAAAATATGACAAATTTTATATATTAATTTGAAGAGCAAATTTTGTACACATTTCGTAGTGAAAAATGAATTATGTACTAGATCAGAGATAGGTTTAGCACCCTTTAACATTTAATATATATATTTCTAGAGAAAGCAAAAAATGAACCTTATATTATTCCTCCAAGCATTTTCTCGTTTTAATAAATAACAAAATAATCCCTTAATTACATTTCTGCAAAATCAAAAGTTTTGAAATATCTCCAATTTAAGTATAACAAAATCCTGAGAACCAGCATTACATCTATTGACAAAAACAATGCTGAGATCTTTGTATGAGTCACACGTTCAAAACTCAAATTAGAGATCTCTGACTCGACCTCCAACTTTACTAAAAAAAATAAAATAAAGTATAACAAAATTCTTACATTTCCGGTAATGTTTCGAAATATCTCTATTCAAGTATAACAAAGCAACTCCGCGTTTTATAAAGAGTTTGTGATACTCCCATATTCTTTAATACTACTGGACTAAAAGTGTATGGATCACACGTTCGAAACTCAAATGATAGATCTTTGACTTGACCTCCAACTTTACTAAAAAAAATAAAAATAAAGTATAACAAAATTCTTACATTTCCGGTAATGTTTTGAAATATCTCTATTCAAATATAACAAAACAACTCCGCATTTTATAAAGAGTTTGTGATACTCTCATCTTCTTTAATTACTACTGGACTAAAAGTGTATGGATCATACGTTCGAAACTCAAATGAGAGATCTCTGACTTGACCGCCAACTTTACTAAAACAATAAAATAAAGTATAACAAAATTCTTACATTTCCAGTAATGTTTCGAAATATCTCTATTCAAATATAACAAAACACCTCCGTATTTTATAAAGAGTTTGTGATACTCTCATCTCCTTTAATTACTACTGGATTAAAAATATCGTACTACAATTATTAAATTCAAGTTTCAATTCATTTCGAGTTCTATTACTTTTAGAATGAAAAATATATTACTACTAAACTCGGTGACAATATTTTTATTTTTGAAAATTTATTTCATATACGCGTCTAGAAACTTGGACGGTTTCTTTGAAGCCCCGTGAGGATTAATTAATGCAGAACTTAAAAGCAATGGGACAGAAAAAGCCAGCAGATCTGCAACCTACGGTTTGAGCTACCACACTTCTTGCACTTGGACTTGTTTGAAAAAAGTATCAAGGATCCAGCTGCATCTTATAAATTATAATTCTCTCTCCTCTTTCTTATTCTTGAATAGACGCGTCTCATAATTCACACCCAGTGTATAGACTTCTAGAAGTCTATATTACTATGGTATTTGATTGTATCAGGTTAGTCAAAATCGAGTAAAAAAATGTTTCATATCAATTTATAATATAGAGAGTGCATTTTAAGATTCGTACAAACTTCAATTAGACGATCCGGATCTAATATGATTCCGTCAGATACCTATTCTGATCCGAATTTGACTTCTAGTAGGGTTTGTGCTTGCTTTTATTCTGAAACCGGATCAATGATAAGTTTGTACTTGTTGTTTGTTGTTTAATGTTAAATTATTGTGTTGTAGCATATAAAGTTTTGTCATTCTTATTTTCTTTTTGTTATTAAGCTCAATATTTTTATTATTTTCCAATAGTTGCTTAATAATGTCATATACTCTTTAATCGATAACATAGTTAAACTTTGTTTTCTAGAAAATTTTCATATAAAATCTCATTTTGCGGGATAAATAGATTGTTTGAACATCAAAATATTATAATATTAGACTCTAATAATACTATAATAAAGAATTGAAACAATCTTGTTATCAAATTGGCATCTTATAATTCTTACATTCTTAGTTAATTCTCTATAAATTTAAATCTTGTATAAAATCTCTCAATAGTTTATGTAATATATCAATACTCGTACTATGGATCTTTATTTTTAATTTTAAAGTTTAAATAATCGATTCGAATCGGAATCGTTCAATATGATCATCGTATGAAAATGTACTTAGAGACCAAATTAACATTTTTTAGATTTTTATTTTACTATATTCAGACAGGAAGATACTTACCTGATTTAAAGATTTTGGACCATCCAAAACTAATGATATTCTACCTATCTAAAAAATAGTAAAACAATAACAAAAATATAAAGTTTAACATGCAAGTTAAATTTCATATGAAGATCATATTGAAAGTTTTAGATTGAATATTTGGATTTTAAAAATCAAAATATAAATTTACAGTACGAACCAATCTACTTATTGAAAAATGCAATTATAATTTAAAGGGAATTCCTTTGCAAAAAAATACGCATGATGTGGTAGAACAGGTCCAGGGACAACATCCATCTCCTCGACATCCCACTGCTCTAGAACAGCATACTACCGCCCCAAGGCCATTCGAGTCCGGATCCCCTAAAGTAACCCAATTTTTGAGTTTAGACGTGTACGGTGCCTATTCGGTGGTAGCGCAGGGGGCCAGTATTATTTGTGGGGTCCAGTCTCTTTAAGATTCGTGTTAGAGCATCTTGGAAGGTTTGGATCAAAACTCAAAAAATTGGGTTAATGCACTGGATCTGAATTCAGGCGGTTCTACCTCTTTTGGCATTTATAAATATAGAATGTGAATAAATTATAGCCTTTGCAACTAAAACTCTAAGGCACCCAATAAGGGTTCCAACCGATTTGACAGCTAAGCATCTGACCTTGGTCCCCTGGCTACGTACCTTTTTTTACTATTTAATTGATCCTCCACTCATTTGATAATATTCTTTTTTTTAGAAATAAAAAAATAATTTGTTGGAAATAGATGAATTATTTTTCATTTTAGATAAATAGATGAAATCAAACTAATAGTTTATCTCCACATTTTCACAATACATCACACCAATAACCACACAATATGAAAAATTAATTGTGTGGAAAAGAAAAAATATAGGAATAAATAGTCCGCGTATTTTACAACGCCTACTGGGACTGAAGTAATGATTCAGTTCCAATAATTTTTAGAACTTTTAGACGGAGCAGCACGTGACAACTTACAAAAAACTGCTGGAACCGAACCATTAATTCGGTCCTAGAATATACCCGACGGAACCAAATTATTGGTTCGGTCAATCTATGAGATTGAAAAATATATTGTTGAAATTTTCTAACTAAAATTAACAAATTTGATGACTATTGTTAATAAATTGTTGAAATTAAAATTAATTTCTTTAACCAACAATACAATTTCAAAGGTAAGTTGAAATTTGCACATGTAGAATAGTGGTCTTTTACTTGTGCAAGGTGAAAAATTGGGTCCATGTACTTTCTATCAGAAATGTAGTTGTAATCTAAAATATTTTAATTATGTAAAATAATGGTTTTATACATGTAGAATAGTTGTCTTACACAAAAATATAGTTGAAATTTGCACATAGAGAATAGTGTTACATGATGCATATAATAGTGTTATGTTTTGAAATTATATCTAAGTGTTAAATTTTCAAGAATACTTTATTTATGTTGAAACTATGCACCGCATTGGTGTCCTTGCCTACATTTTTGTCATGATTTTAGGACTTGAAATCTAGAATATTTTATTGAATGTAGATATTCATAGTTCCGAAAAAATTGATCCTCATTTTAGATATATTTAGCTTGATTTTGATAAAGGATACATGAAAGAAATGTGTGTTTTTATAACACTTTTGTTCATAGTTTAGAAAATACATTGTGACAATTCAAAGCTGTTAAGGAAAACACATGGATGTCATAGTTCATTTGTGTTACATGAGGGATCTGAAAGCAGCATAACAAAGGGTATTTAGGGAATGAAGTGTGTCTCTATGGATTTTGGCAGAGAAAATATTGCAAGAGAGGAAACTTTGGTTGAAGTGTTGCTGAAGGAAGAATGACACTGCAGGTGTTTATTTGATGTTCTTTTTCTTTTGCAAGAAGAGCAATACCTTTATTATGTGTAAATTCTTATATATACTGTAGTGTGAGTATGGCTTTGTACTTAAGAGTTCAAATGCTAGGAATTAACAGATTTGTAGTTTCTTTAATATAGCATCTGACAACTACTGCCAAGATTTCTAAAAAAAGACAATTTATTCATTTAAACTAAATGCAATGTCTTAAACACAAAAGGAAAAATTGGAATCGGAATAGGATGAATCGGTATGAATAAGCTGAATCGGATCAAAAACTCGATGTTTTTACCAAAACTTGTTTATACTAAAAAATAGAAAAAATAATTTGTCAACAATTTATGTTTAGACAATAATTACACATAAATAATCCACTTATATAATATAATACAAACAATTAGTATTTTATGAAACATTTAGATTTATTTGTTTTGATAAAATAGATAACCGTGTTTTTCTAGACATATGAACAAAACAAATTAGTTAATTTAAAATTAAACACGATAAACAAATTTTTGAATAATTTTTTGAAAATAAAGTACGTATGAAATAGTTTGAAATAAATGTTGAAAGTTTGAATTTATACGAGATAAGCACAGTAGAAAATTTATGCTTAAAAAAATTTAAATCTTCTTTTAGTTATTATTGGGGCTGATTTACAATATCTTAAAATTTAAAGGTTGTAATTGTAAAACGAAAAGTTTTAATGATGCAGGTGGGATTCTTCTCCTTTCTTTCTTCTCCCACCGTTTCTCCTCTCTCTTTCCCGTAACTTCTCATGTTTTTCCATTTTTTTTCTGTTTTCCCTAAAACTACGGCTAGAGTTTGCGAAATCAGTTCCAAACGCTAAAGAATCAGTCCATTGCAGAAGAATCAGTTAAGAATTGGTGAGAAATTGCTTGATTCGGCCGGTTTGAACTGGTTTTCATTAAAAAATCGCAAATTGAGGAACTCAGTCCAAAATCAGATTGCCGACGGTCGAGTCCAAAGGCTCGGCCAATT
>JAJGRW010000096.1:111235-240699 GCA_025461045.1 Carex parvula | reverse complement strand
ATCAAAAAATCATCTTTTTTGAAAAATTCAAATATAACACAGCCGCAGAATGATTTTGCGGACCAAATTCTGAAGACCGCACAGGCGTTCTGCGGACCATTTTTTTTTTTCAAACTTTGAGATATCTCATCAAAGGGGCACGCATTCTTAGGACAGAAAAAAAATTATTAATAATCAAAAAACTTTGAGATATCTCCCATCATCCCCACGTGGTTCGGATCTAAAACCAAAAAAAAAAAATAGGTCCGCAGAACGCCTGTGCGGTCTCCAGCATTGAGTCCGCAGAATCATTCTGCGGCCGTGGTAGATTTCGAATTTTCCAAAAACGATGATTTTTGGTTTATTTATTTTTAAACTGTGCTAACTTTAAAAATTTTGTCGGTTCAACCAGATAAAGCGGGTTCAAATATCTTAATTTTAATGCCACCATCATGTCTCTACTTTTTAAACTTTAATAACTTAAAATTTACAAGTTAAATGTCAAAAAAACGATATGTGTCATTTTCTTTATGCACACGTAAAATATGACATTCAATTTTGTTTTGGGTTATTATCAACTTGCAAAAATACACTGCTTTCAACTTTTTATGTGGGTAGAGAAACTAATTTGATTACATCCAATGTTTTATTTTAACATTAAGTATTAAAAATATTGTTATTTCAAAATTAAAAAGTGAAAACATTATGAAGGCACTAAAAATAGAGTCATTATCCTCTTATTTTACTAGCTTTTTGAGTTCATCTGTCAAACTTATTTTATTCATGAATCTCGCACTTTTGACTTAGATGTAAGCACATTTAAAATTAATTAGGAAATGCACTTAATTTTAAGATCAAGAGGTTTTAATGTAAACTGCCATGATTTGCTGGTTTTGGATTTATCCTATAATCATTTTTTTAAGATAGTACAGAAGAAAACTACCTTTAATGTAAGGGAGCGCCTAGCTGTCTCCCTATAACAATCTCTTATTATGTTCTTCATGCATTAATTATTTGAAAAACTACTAACTACTTGGGAACCGTTTATATTTGAAAGATTTTACAATTGGTGTGCGCAAATATGGATATCTATGCGCGCAAGTATTAATATATAAGATATCAAGTATCATACTTAAAATATCAAGTATTTCGAAAAAAAAACTGGACACATCACTCACCCGGCTTTTACACGTTTTTAGATGTGGGTCTTTTTTCTCCGTTCAATCTAGCCAAATTTCTGACAATCTATGAGGAATTTTGCGAATCTAAAACCACGAACGTTTTCTACGCAATTTCTCTTTCAAATGAGATCCATGATGACATACTTTGAATTGTCCGTCGTGCAAGTATTCATACTCGTCATGCCAGTATTCCACACCTCGTTGTGCAAGTGTGAATAGTTCATGTATCAAGTGTTTTGTATCTAACAAATTCTATCAAAAAAAATTTCATATGACACTAGATGATGTCTGAAAGTATTAATATCAAGTATTACAAGTATTCATACGTCATCATGCAAGTGTGAATAGTCCTATGTAAGCAGTGTTTGTATCTAACAAATTCTATCAATTTATTTTTCATATAGCACTGGATGATATCTGAAAGTATTAATATAAAGATTGTAAGTATTCATAACTCGTCGTGCAAGTTGAATAGTTCATGTATCAAGTGTTTGTATCTAACAAATTCTATCAAAAAAAAATTTCATATGTCATTGGATGATGTCTGAAATTATTAATATCAAGTATTGCAAGTATTCATATCTCGGCATGCAAATGTGAATAGTTCATGTATCAAATGTTTGTATCTAACAGATTCTAAGTATTAATATCAAGTATTGAGAGATTATGGCCATGAGCCACATTATTTTGTCCTCGTGTATTTCCTTTTTCTTTCTTCATTTTCTAAGATTTTGTCCTCGTGTATCTGGTCCTCTTACTCCACACTTAAGTTGTCAAACGAGGAGTAAAATAAGAGTACGATGGAGTAAGAGGTGAGTTAATCCGGAATAAGTTACTCTACATCTTCAGGTAAATTAACTTACTCCACATTTACTCTACATGTTGCCCCTCAATTTAATGTCATTTCATTTTAACCTATATTTTGGTGTTTTGTGTTTTATTTCTTATAGTTTTTATTCATCCTCTATATTTATATGTGTTGATTCTCTCTTTTAGGGTTCTTCATACTCTATATTCATACTCTATATTTAATATTTCTATTATAACATTAGGGCCCTCTCATACTCTATAGCAACATTTATTAGTTCCTATAGGTTTTTGTAAATATTGAATCTAGGGTATCTATTAGTTCCTATAGGTTTTGGATAGAGTAGATTGTCATAGACAAATGTTCATTTTCAAATATCTTGCTCCTCCAAACAGATTAATTTAAACCATGACTTAAGTTGCCAAACGAGATGTAAATTAATATGAAGAGTAAGATAGAATAAACAACTTAATTCTTCTTAAATTTAAATTTAAGCGGCAACCAAACATGATCCCAATTTAGATATTAGATCTAGTCAGCAAAATCCTGTTTCAGCTCTAGTTAATATTTTAAGGGCAAAACTGCCTTCTATGTATACCCCACCTGAACTTCCTCATTGAAATTGACTCAGATGCCCTTATGACTTGATAAGGTTTTTTAATGATTGTTTACTCAAAAAAGGCTTTTTAATGATTGGAGACCAATATATGTAACTTGTTTCAAATAAACATTTTTGTTCCATAATGAATAAAGAATATATCAGTGTTTTTTGTTTTTATTCTTTTATTATGTTTACCCTTTTTCCTTGCAAGAAATACATGTTTTCGAAAACTTGGGAAATCAGCATCAGCTTAACTGACTTTTTATTTTCTATATTTTTTTAAATATATATAGAGAGAGAGCATAGCTAGAGTGTGATGTGCTCACCAGAGAATTTGGTGAGCACAACTCCAAAAGTATATCGGATCGGTTTCAAACGACGAATCCAAACCGTTAAAATCCATGTACTTCATAAGTGATGCATGTACATGCAAAATTTTGAAAGTTTCGAATTCATTTGCAAAGAAATAAACCTATTATAAGTTGTTTTGTATATTCATTTTTCATCATTTCTTTGACCGTTTGACCTTGTAGCAAATGAATTCGAAACTTTCAAAATTTTGCATGTACATGCATCACTCATGAAGTGCATGGATTTCAATGGTTTGGATTCGCCGTTTGAAGCCGATTCGATATACTTTTGGAGTTGTGCTCACCAAACCTCTTAGTAAGCACATCACACCTTAGCTTTGCTCTATATATATATATATATATATAGAGAGAGAGAGAGAGAGAGAGAGAGTGACTAAATTGCTTCCGGAAGTACTTCGACCAAAGTGCTTACGGGTCAAATTTTAATATTTGATGTTCGAAACGCGGGTACCCTTGCCTCTGGATTAGGTAAGTTTGATTTATGATATCTTAGAAGTGAGAGTCTAGCTCAATCTAAGTAGCTCAATAAATTGGTTATATAACAAACATGTAGAACACTAATTTTTACTATTTTTGAAATTTTTTAACTATTTTTTATGATTTTTGAAATGTGGTCTCTTTTGGCTTAAAAATACTTTTATTTTTAAGTAAAAAAAGTCCATCTTTCAAAAATTATAAAAAATAGTTAAAAAAAATTCAAAAATAGTAAAAATCGGTATTATACATATTTATTATATAACTAATTTATTGAGCTATTTAGTTCGACGTTTCGAACATCAAACTGCTAAATTCGACCCATAAGCATTCGGTCGAAGTGCTTCCGAAAGCAATTTAGCCGGACTATATATATAGAGAGAGAGAGAGACATAGAGAGATGGGCTATTGTGCTTCGGCGAAGTAAATGGGGGGTTTACTGCGGGCCATATTTTCATTTTGAAAAATCCAAACAACCGATCCGAACCGTTCAACATGTTCTAAATATTGAAATGTGCTTGGAGACTAAATTTTACATTTTTTTAAATTTTTATTACTATTTATTAAGCCACTTTGAAAATCGCTGATCCGGTGGTCCAGAAAATTTTACTGTTTTTTACTGTTCACAGTGGATCAGCGATTTTCAAGGTGGCTTAATAAATAGTAAAAAAATTCCAAAAAATGTAAAATTTAGTCTCCAAGCACATTTCAATATTTAGAACATGTTCAACGGTTCGGATCGGTTGTTTGGATTTTCAAATAAAAATATAGCCCGAAGTAAACCCCCATTTACTTCGCGAAGCACAATATCCCATATATATATATATATATATATATATATATATATATATATATAGAGTGAGGCTACGGTGCTATGCATAGCACGGAATGGGTCCGTGCTACGGCTCAAAATTTGACTTTTCAAAATTCTATCGGTCGATCCGAACCGTTCAATATAATTATAAAATGAATATGTACATGCAAACCAAATTTTACATTTTTTCGAATTTTTTTACTATTTTTTTAGATAGACTGTTTTTGGATAGTTCAGAATGTTTAGATCAAGTAATTTTCGAAAAAATAGTAAAAATTTCGAAAAAATGTAAAATTTGGTTTGCAAGTACATATTCATTTTATAATCATGTTGAACGGTTTGGATCGATCGTTAAGATTTTAAAAAGTCAAATCTTGAACCATAGCACGGACCCAATTGGTGCTATATATAGCACCGTAGCTCACTCTATATATATATATATATATATATATATATATATATATATATATATATATATAGGACAGTGCTACGGTGCTACGGTGCTACGCGTAGCATAGAGCCCTCCGTGCTACGGCTCACTTTTTGAGTTTTCAAAATCCTAACGGTCGATCCAAACCGTTCAACATGATCTCCATATGAATATGTACTTGCAAACCAAATTTTACATTTTTTAGAATTTTTTTACTATTTATTAAGCCACTTTGAAAAAACACTAATTTGTACACAACAGTAAAATCTGCTGGACCATTGGATCAGCGATTTTCAAAGTGGCTTAATAAATAGTAAAAAAATTCTAAAAAATGTAAAATTTGGTTTGCAAGTAGATATTCGTATGGAGATCATGTTGAACGGTTCGGATCGACCGTTAGGATTTTGAAAACTCAAAAAGTGAGCCGTAGCACGGAGGGGCCCTTATATACGCGTAGCATATTAGCCAGATTCTATATATATATATATATATATATAGAGAGAGAGAGAGAGAGAGAGAGAAATTTGATTAGATTTTTATTTTTAATTTCAATGTGACATACAAGTTTAATTCATAGTACAGTTTTGGCCCGTAAGGGCACTTTCAATTCATTTTTGTATAGTTTTCAAATTTATTTCAGTATTTTCTTTTCATTTGTTCAACATATATAGTGAAATAAGATACTGATTTAATGCAACTCCTACAGCATCGAAGCAACGAGTTCAGAAAAACTTCTTACCTTGTGAAGATCATGATTTTCAAAATATATTTTTCAAATATTAGGCTGAAATATACTGTAAAAGAAAATTATATTTTGTGTTTTGTATTGTGTAAACTTCACTCTTAGGAACCAAATCGATGCAACAATTCAAGTTGTGTCTCATACTTGCTTTAAAAAATAAATAAATAAAAAAGAACTCGGTTTGACTTCCTGCATTATAGTTGGTTTGCTTTGGTGTTGTAGCTTGCAAGCAAGAACTGCTCTATCCCAGGTGCTATTACATTATTATTACCAGTTCAGATCACTTCACTACTGAGCTGGCACAAGTAGCAATAAACTTGATATGCATATAAGCAAACCTTGATTTCCTAACTAAGCAACGAACAAGCAGGTCTGCAACAGAATTTTTTATTTATAGAAATAATATATAAATAATATAGGATAACAGATAGATTGTATGAAAATTTTGATCCTACAGGAGGAATTGAAAAAAAATTAGTTCCTATAGAATTGTATAAAGGAACTGAAAAAAAAAACATTTAGTTCCTAAATTAAAGGAACCGAAAAAATAAAATCGGTTCATTCTATGGGAAATTTATCACAAGCCAATCCATCAATATCCTATATTATTTTTAAATAATTTCTATATATAAAAAATTCTGGTTCTGCAATTGGTCCAGAGTTGAAAATTGTACAAGTTGCCTTCTCTCAAACTGCCAAGTTGACTGGTACGATGTACTAATCAGTCTCCATCAAACAACAGTGCTTTTGATAACACAAAAGGCAAAACAAGTTTTTCTTTTTTTTTTTTTTTGACATAAGCCTATAACACACTCACTCTCTAAATCCTACTGGCCAGGATCGAACCTAGGACCTCTTACATGGGACAGAGTCCATATCTTCGATGGTACTGTAAAATATTTTCTTTTACAATTAGCTATTTACGGTTGAGATTAACTCTCAGCCGGTTTAGGATTCGGGCTGACCGAGGGGACAATATTATTGGGCTTTGAGATTCGTGCCAAGTTAAAAAGAACGGTCCAGATCAAGTAATTGTAAAAGATTCCCTATTACGGTACCGTCGGTGATATGAATTCACATGGGACATATGCCTCAGCCACTGTGCTACACAGTGCTTGGCAAGGCAAAACAAGTATAGATCATGTCAGGCAGCTCCATTAGTTTAGTAACCAGACAGACAGGAACAGACGAATTCAGATCATCCCCGATACCGTAATAGGGAATCTTTTATAATTATTAGATCTGGACTGTTCTTTTTAACTTTGCACGAATCTTAAAGCCCAATAATACTGTCCCTGCGCTAGCTCGAATCTCAAAGCGTCTGAGAGTTAATCTCAAACCATTCAGTACTGGAGAGGATACTTGTCCGGAACATACATGGATGCATCTTAATTCAAGTCAAAAGATGTTTAATCTTTTTGTGAATTTAAAATTTTTAATTATGTATATAAAAATCTAATTGAATTTTATTGTTTAAAAGATTTTATATAGTTCATTATCTTTCATAAAATGCTAAATGTACTTGTAGTTTGTAGTAATTAAAATTCTACATTGTTGAAGCAATTACCCTTCGTTAGAAACACAAACGCTACTTATAATTCATTTTTTTTTCTTTCAACGGTGAAGTCAATGAGCACGTGAAGAAGTTCTTCCCTTGGTGTAAACGGTTTCTCTTTTTGGCACATTACAGAACTGAAATGTAAAGCTCACTCAAGGTACAAGTAGCATGATCCGAGGTCAATGATAGGGCAAAATAATAACAAATTAGGTTCAAATACATTAACTAATCAAGTATTAAATAAAAAAATAATACTTTAACTTATAATTTTCAATACTCTTATTAACTAATTCTAATTACTAATCATAATTCAAGAAGTTTATTTTAATTTTAATTCTCAATTTAATCCGAGTTACAAATTAAAATTCCAAAAGGAGAGAAAAATATTTCCTAAAAGGGGCAAAGTCGGTCGAGCCTGATAGATCTCTGTAAAAATTCAAAATTCAGGAAAGGTAACTAACTTGGCTTTAGAAACAGGGAATTAAGAGTTGATAACAATTAGGTAACAAAATGGTTGAAAACTTAACCATCCTCTATCTATCTGCCTTGTCTTCCCCTAGAGGAAATGCACCATGATCAACTAATAATTAGTTGTTAGCTAGCATTGATTCCTTCTCCAAACATTTTCATTAAACTACTGATTCACAACTCCAACCATAGAGGCAGATGCAATAAGTTGAGGTTGTACAAGATAGCAATCAATGCATTAGGGGTGGACCTTACCTCTACCAATGAAACAGGCTATCTTAATTTTAAATACCTCATGCCATCATAAGTGATTGGAATGGAGATGTTATACCCCACTATTTAAAATTTCATTTTATAAATGTGCCACACACCATAGAATGCTCATCTTCTTAGCAAAGTCAAAGAGAGAAAGTAGGTAAATCAGACAAAAGAGGGCAATGAATCAATCTTCCATCAGAAAATTTTCTGAACAAAATAATTTTTAATAAACTTTCAAGGCACATCAGACTTGAATAAATTTGAATTGAACAAAACCCATAACAAATACCACATACAATTGCATTATATCTAAAATTAGGGATACAAGAACTCGTCCATTATAAAAGTAAATTTCCTATATAACTAATCTTTATGCCTTTTTTTACAAGAAAGAAATCTATAAATGCACAAGTAGAAACTATGTTCCTCGTGAATGTCTATAAAACCTCAAGTTATTTGAGTTTACAGTTTCACCTAATTCTTCCATTTACATTTTTCAATGTCAAACTCTAACAATTTGTAAGAAATGATAAACAATTCCTTACTTTTAAGACGAAGGATCTAGATACACCCTGCACTGGATCACCGTCCCTCCAACCCGAAAACCCGGTATAACTGTGAACCCGACCTTTGGTCGTGTTACCTTACCACACAATGTAACAACTTTTCTTCGCAATATATTCTCCATATAAACGATTGAGAACTCCATTCCACGACCGACTTGAAATATCTCCACAGCCGGGTCATAAGCCCAGGCTAGCAAATGAAGTGCCCAAATTGAACTCGCCATGGCCACATATGGTTCGTAAAGCGGGCTTGACGGCTCAAATTGACCTAAAAAACCAGGTCCGGTACCTGGTTGGATTACCTTTGCGTATTTTCTCTCACAAAATTGCGCAAATTCGGAATGAGGTTCTGAACCAATCAATTCCAATGGATCGACCGCTGAATGCTCGATGAATTGCCTTAGAGAATCATTTCTTCTTACTTGCAAATCAGGCTCTGGGTCATCAGACCCAATTCCAAACCCGTATGAATCAAACCCATCAAACATCCGCAAGCACACATGTGAAAGAATAGTATAGCGGCAATGGCCGGGCTTGGCATAATTTGCATCTGGGCAAATAGATTTTGCAACCGAAAACATATCCCACCCACTCCGCCTCATAAGATCCGCTACAGATTTGGCAAACCGGTGCATGACCCGACAAGAGTCCCTCAAAACTGAATCAAACACACTAACTGAAAGCAAATTCTCTACATTTTCTTCACCGGGTGCCGGCGTACATGCCCGGTCAAGCCGGGCAGCTAACCGCTCATTAACCAATTCAATTTCATTGAGACTCAACCTGAGCTCAGCTGATTCAGCATCCTTTCGGTCAATGTCAGTCTGAAGCCGGTTGATCACAGCATCAAATGTACGCAACAAGTTCTGGTTGTCAAGTACCTGAGCTTGCAAGCAAGAATTGAGGTCAATATAGTTTGAATTGGGGTCTGAAGTAGAATTAGGGCTGGGAAACGAGTGCTTCAAATCTGAGAGGCGGCGAAGGTGAGATACAACTTCAGCATCAGCCGAGCAAAGAGCAGAGGGAAGAACTGGAGAGTGTGCAGTCTGGAAATGGAGATAAGCCGATTCAAAGGAGGAGAGAGTGGCGAACAGGGTACAAATTAGGGTTTCTGGGTCAGGGCTAGGATTAGGGTTTTGAGCTGAAACTGGAGCTGGATCGGGTTTGAGCACCACGACACGTTGGTCAGTGATGATGGCGTCAGCGGTGAGTCCGACGAGATCATCTACAGCTCTGATGGATCCATTGTCGTCTTCTTCTTCCTCTTCTTCCTCGGCGAAAAATTCGATCGTTTTGGTTTTGAATGCAAGAGCGAATTTTTGAAGCATTTTTCTGATTTCTTAGGAGTTAGGAGGAGAGCATTGGGTATAAGAAGAGCGATTAGAAATTTATATGCAATTTTTTAATGGATCTGAGAAGAAGGTTTGTCTCTGATAAGAGAATATGAGATGGGTTTGTTTGAGGGAAGGAGATGGAGAATGCAGATCCTCTGAAGTAACTCAAACTTTGAGTTTAGATCCAGACCGTAAGATCAGAATAGAATGCAGATCTGACGGTATGGATGTAAACTCAAAATATGAGTTACTTTTGAGTTTAGATCATATGTGGTGTGCGGTTCGACCACTTTCTCTCCTGTCCTGATTCTTTTCTTTCTTCTCTGGTTTTGTTTTTGTTTTTTTATTTATTTTTAGTACTCAAACGCAAGTGTTTTCTTACACTGTTAAAGGCTGTAGAAATGATACAAGTCAAGGGGCGTGAAGGTTATTGGGTTCCCCGATGACGCAATTCAAACTGAAAGTAGCTTTGATAACCGACTCCCCTTGTGCACCACCTCCCACCCCCATTTCTCCGTCGGTGACCCAACTTTAAAAATCATAATTTTCAAAGTTACTATTTAAATCAATCAGTTATAAACCAGTGTATATTTAGAGTGGTAGAACTAGTGTGTTTTTAAATTTATCAATTTTCTTTGTTAACTCAGTTTTAAAATATATCGGATTAGTTTCAGATTTTGAATCCGAATTATTGAAATTCAGCTACCTTAACTCTAAAATTCAAAGTTACTATTTAAATTAACCAGTTACTATTGTATATTTAAAGTGGTGGAACTAGTATGTTTTTAAATTCACCAGGCTCCTTTGTGAACTCAACTCAAAAATATATCGGATTGGTTTCAAACAACAAATCCGAACTGTTGAAATTCAACTACCTTACGAGTGATGTGTCTACATGCGAAAATTTAAATATTTGAATTAATTTTGTATATAATCAAGAGGTCAAAAAACGTTCAAAAAATGAATGCATTAAAATTAATTTATAAACCTTCTAATTTTGACCGTTTGACTTTATACAAAATTAGTTCAAAAGGTTTAAAATTTTCGCATGTAAACGGCATCACTTGTAAGGTAAATGAGTTTCAGGGGTTTGAATTCGTCATTTAAAGTCAATTCAATAAATTTTAGAGTTGTGTTCATAAAGGGGCTTGATGAACTTAAGAACACCCTAGTTCTACTCTATTTAAAACTGTAAACAAAATACATAATTTAGGGCCGTTATGATTTCGTAAAAAACAAATACTTCATTGTTTTTAACTTAAATGATTTTACATAAATTAAACAAGAGGATGATTCATATGTCTTCATCATGCCTCTATTCTTTAAACATTAATAACTTCAAATTGAAAACTCAAATATCAAAATAAAATTGTTAGATTTGATTTATGTCATTTTCTTGATGCACTTGTAAAATATTACGACATTTCGACTTTGTTTTAATCGGTATCAAGAGCTCACAAAAATACATCAATATGGATATTCTAGACGTTAATTTGTTTTATTTATTGATTCAAATAAAAATAAAAATGAAAAGTGATAATTTCTTTATGTGTTTGTAGAAAAAATAATATAACACACATCTAACGGTTCCCTGCTATTTAAACATCAGACATATAAATATTTTCTTCAATAGCACGAGTTGATCCATATATTACCATAACCTCACTAAAAAAACAGTAAAGGGGGGTGAATACGGAGCTAATGGTAAAATCACATCCATATCCATTTTTATTTTTTAGATACGGATACGGATCAGATATTTATTAAAAATACCAAAATTCATAATATTTATCTAATTATAACAATGAATAACATAATTTTTTCATAATATATATTAAACTAGAGGAGGGATCTAGTTACCACAATTTTGAGTTACAACAAAGTTACCACAACCATTTTCTACTTATTCAAATTCCAAATCGTCGATCCAAACCGTTCAACATGATCTCCACAATAAAATGTGCTTCCAGATCAAATTTAAAAAAATTTTAAATTTTTTTACTATTTATTAAGTATTTTACAAAAACTAATCAAATTCATACCATTGAATTTTGTACCCATCTTAATAAATAGTAAATAAATTCAAAAAAATGTAAAATTTGATCTGGAAGTACATTTTATTGTGGAGATCATGTTGAACGGTTTGGATCGACGATTTGGAATTTGAAATTGTAGAAAATAGTTGTGGTAACTTTGTTGTAACTCAAACTTGTTGTAACTAGATCCCTCATTAAACAATATGATATATATCTACTATATTCACGCGAATATTTGTCGCATATTCATATCTATTTTTTCGAATACGGATCAGATATTACCCACTCTGTTTTTACGTGTAGTAAGTAAGGGGAGATTGGAATCATTTCCTAAAGAATATCGAGTTTGATACCTTACCGGTGCAATTAATGAGACTATAAAAGGGTTTAAGGCTTACTGACAAAAATGATTGATTGCGGTTGGGTCTGTTTGTTAGCTACTGCCTAGTGCCTACTGAGTACGACGTGTTAGAGTGGTTAGGATTAAAAGAAAACTCGAGCTGCGATCCATAATTCGGTTGGGACCCGTGACTCGGTTTGGTGCGGTGCGGTTGTGCACGAATTTCCCTTTGACATTTGATAACGAGTTCTCAACTGAAAGAAAAAACATTTTTTTTATGTCGAATGTTTGCTATGCTACAAAATTGTGGGCTACATTGATAATTATTGTTAGACTGTGGGAAGAAGGTTGTTTCGAGAAAAACAAATTAAAAACAAAAAAAAGAACGATTCGAATTTGAATTTGAATTTGAAATACAGCATAAGTTTAAGATTAATACACTGTTTAAAATATCATGATCGGACTTCTGAAATTTTATCCTTCTCGTTCTCAATTTTATTTAAGTTTATAAATACAGTTTTTAATTTTAACAAACAAGACTTAGCATCCAATTTTTTTATTTTTATGAAAAATTGATTTATCAAGAAACAAAATTGATTATTTTTCTTCAAATACGGTTCACATCTTTGTACAACTGACAACACAGAAAATCTGAAAAGAGGTGACCAATTCATTGTCCCAGTTCACCCCCTTTCGGAATTATAAATCCAGAGTGGACCGTGAACTATTTCGATTTCCTCTTTTTTGAACTCCAACCTTCCCTTTCGATTTTTTTGTCACTGATCGTGTAAAAGTGTGATAGAGGGTGAACTAAAATATTAATTCGGTCAACCCCACCTAAATCGAATTAATGACAGTGACTGAATTAATAATTCAGTCCTTACTATAAAAAAAACTCCAATTTATTTTCTGACATATCATTTTTTTAATTTTTTTGAAAATTGTTGAGTGTACCTATTTCTATTTAAGTAACATTTTTACTTGATAAATTGCCACTAAAATAGAGGAGTGGGATGTGTCCAATGGGTATCGAATCTAAATCGGTCTGATGCTAACTCCCTTCCATTCGATTCACTTCATCATGCGTACGTGTCACTTCAATATTCATACAGATCAAGTGCGTAAGCATCACGAAATGAATCAAACGGACAGAAGCGGACAACGGATCGATTTGGTCGGATGCTCATTGAACGTGCCCACTTCCCTAAAATAGAGGCAAGAAAGCACCTGCACCGGGTGCTAATTGATGGGCACTATTTTGATGGACTGCTAGCCTTTGGATTAAATACTTTAAAAATCGTGCATTAAAAAGATGAAAGAATTGCACACCTCATAATTTATTTATTGCGAGTAATTAATTGGAATAAAAAAAAATGGTGAAAATGTGACAATGGAATGTGCAAATGGCAGTGGGGCCCACTGAACTTGTAGTAATAAGTCGGAAAAAACAACTCGGTAGATAATATGATCGATTTGTTATTATGAATTATTTCAATTTGTTATGCATAACTAAATGAAAACATTATGTTTATAAAAAGATATTACATGTAACGATTACATAATCAAAATCAATAAACACAATTTTATTGTAATGGCAAAAACCTCTAAAGCGAATTTAACAAAAATATGTTATGAAAAAAATATCGATATGTATCATAAAATCTTAAATTCAAGTATTATAATTCGAAGCCCAACTTAGAATGCATGCATACTGCAATGCCCATTTTATATACTTGGAATATGATAAATTAAACAAAATGATTACTACGCAATACACATAAATTTCTCTAGTATAAAATGATATGAAACACTTTAAGAGAACAAAAAGAATTATATCAAACTACTTAATAATTAGAAGAATGAATGATAATCATGCATGTCATTTGGGAGGTTGGCTAATATCAAAACGTTTGTTTCTAGGTCTTGGAAGAAATATTTCGGTTTTTACATTTCAAAGTCCAAACAATCGATTCAAACCGTTCAACGTTCAATCTATAATAAAATGTGCTTGGAAACCAAATTTTACATTTTTGGAATTTTTTTACTATTTATTAAGCCAGCTTTAAATTCGTTGTTTTCAATGATCTAGAAATTTTTCACTGTTTATTAAAATCAGTAATTTTAAAACTGGCTTGATAAATAATAAAAAATTCCAAAAAATGTAAAATTTGGTCTCCAAGCACATTTTAATATAGAGATCATATCCAACAGTTTGAATCGACCGTTTGAACTTTAAAAATCGGAAAACTAGTTACACCACAGCTCTAGAACAAATGTTTTAATATTAGCCAACCTATGTCAGTTGAATAGTTTATCTTATAAATTGCGGAGGCTTCAATTAATTAATTCTTTGTTCCAGATTAAAAGTTGTTGTTATCATGGAATTGAAAAGTATCAAAACTAATTCCATGGAATGGCGTATTGGGATAGAATGTCTGACCTTCTAATTTAAAAAAATTGAATATTGATTAATTATCCGTTGTAATAAAAACTATTACTTCCATGGCATGGTGCTTGATAAATATAATACTATTGTCGAAATTTATGGCGGGGATCAGACGTTTTGTAGATACGAAAAAATTTCGAGTAAAATTATGAACAATGGAATAAAATAGTTGAAATTCCTAAATTCTATTTACGGGACAAAATTACAAACAAATTTAATTTCTTACAAACCGGAGCCCCTCCTTATTCTCCCTTTTTCCGATGAATTATGCGTAGGTGCAATGAATTCGGCTCCTAAGAAATCCCCTTCGGCCCAGGAACAGCCCGGTCCACTAGAAGGTAATCAAAGAAATGCAACAAAAGATATAAAGGCGCCGACCGGTTTGTTTTACAATTTAGCGAAGCACTAGGTTAGTCCCACATTGCAAGTCCTATCTTCTCAAGTCTACAGAGCTGCTATAAAAACTGAGGCACGGCTACGTTACAATTCATACCTTTCTCGGCCTTTTGGCTAAGATCAAGTGTAGTATCTGTTCTTATCAGTTTAATATCTGATATGTGGGCCATGTGCTCACAACGATATTAAATTTATTTTTTGTGGGGAAGGGCCCACCACGATAGCTTGCTATCGGGGCTCTTACGCGTCGCCTTTGCGCTGCACTTTTGCATAGGCCTGGCGCACCCCTACCAAGTCTAAATAAACTATTTATTTTTTATATCCAGTAAAGTTTAAAAATAGTATTGTATCTTGCAAATTTTTTTTATTTTAGTTTCCCAGTAAAATTTGAAAATAGTTTTGGCATCTTCTGAGAATCTGAGGGAAAAAAATAAATTTTTTGAAGACAAAAAAGATCAATATTAGAGAGATGTCTTAAAAAAAAGTTGTATAATTTTTTTTTTATATGACAATAAATATGAAAAAAAAATTGTACCAAATTTTGTCTTACAAATATCACCATCTCCAAAATTAACAATCAATCAGGATTAATTTATACTTCCTGATGCATATAATCAAAGATTCTCATTGGATCACGTAATTGAACTCGAATTTGAACCCGAACTTGACCCGGAAAACAAACCCCCCGACCCATTTGAGTTGGCACCTAAATAGAAGGCCAATCTGGCATATTTTATAAAAAATCACGATCCGTTACCGTATAATATACATTATTATTATGGCCCAGCCCGATATATAATTGATCCAAAAGGGCATGGCTGAGGCAACTTTACTTATTGGGCCAGATTCTGTGGATCCTTATTCCCACAATGATGGCATACATTAAGCAAGTCTCAGTTTCTATATTTGAATTAAAAGGCTCCGGTACATTCTAATGATATTTTTTAGATGTTTTCGCAAGAATTAAATATACATCTTTTTGTAAAGAGACACGATTTGCACTATTGTACTCAGTCCGCAATTCTATTCAGTTTTAAAGGCAGATTAGATTGACTACATTTGTTTCAAACTTATAAGGCTCTGTTCGGCAGTCACATTTTATGTGGGATTTTGATGGATTCGGACTAATTCCATCTGTAAATCTATTTTAGTGTTCGGTAGGTCCATTTTGTTCTAGAAATTTTCCGTAGGTACAAGTGTACAACCCATCTGTTCATATTTCAATGCAAAATTATGAGTCTAAACTTTCCGCATTTTTGATTTCCCACTCTCTCTCATCTTTCTTTTTTTTGAAATTTCTTAATAGTGGCTACCAAGTTTGAAATTAATAAATGTTATGTTACAACTTCCTCCTTTCAGGACTTGAACCCTTCCTCAAAAGAACCCACATTTTTATTAATATCCAAAGTTAATTACAAATTAATAAATATACTCAGAATGACTGGGTTTTTCCAAAAAATGTTCAAACCGGTCATTTTTCGGCCGGTTTTCCTCTCCCCCAGAAAATGGCCGGTTTTTCTCTTTTTTTTTATTTTATTTTAGAGACACTATGAAAAACAAGATAATGAAATCTAACACTGAAAATTCGAATTTTTTGTTTAAATTATTTGTTAGATTACTTCTTTTAATTTATAATTAGCATATTTATACTAAAATACACTATATTACTTGAAATTATGTTGAATTACACTACATTACATTAACCTAAATTATGTTAAATTATGTTAAATTACGCTAAATTACACTAATTTCGCTAATTATAATGAACTACGGTAAATTACGCTAAATTAGACTGATTTTGTGCCATCTTGCATAAATCATAAAAAATAGTAAAAAAATTCCAAAAATAGTAAAAATTAGTATTCTACAAGTTCATTATATAACTAATTTACTAAGTTACTTAGATTGAATAATAGAAATGAAAATTTTAATCGGAAACTTCAACTCAAGTTTTGAGGCTCTTTCCTTAGTTTTTTGGCAATTCTGAATATTTAAATCTGGCATCACGGGCACTGACGCATGTGTATTTTCGCAAACTTTTTGAAAGATGGTTATTTGCTGAAATCGGACACTCGAGCGCCGTTTTATGGCCGTTTGAAGTTTCGTCGTCGTTTTTTGCCTTCTCAGTAAAGATACCATCCATATTCATATGTAATTTATCGGAATTTACAGTATTGTAGCATAATTTAACATAATTAGTGTAATATAATGTAATATAGTGTAATTCAACATAATTTCAAGTAAATTTAGCGTATTTTAGTATAAATATGTTAATTATACATCAAAAAAAGTAATCTAACAAATAATTTAAACAAAAAAATTGAATTTTTTGTGTTAGATTTCATTATCTTGCTCTTCATAGTGTCTCTTAAAAAAAACAGAGAAGAAACCGGCCAGATTCTAAATAAAAAAGGCCCTTTTTTGTCCAAAATCTAGTCAGTTTCTTCTCTTTTAGTGTAATTTAGTGTAATTCAACATAATTTAACATAATTTAGCATAATTTAATGTAATATAGTGTAATTCAACATAATTTCAAGTAATATAGTGTATTTTAGTATAAATATGCTAATTATAAATCAAAAGAAGTAATCTAACAAATAATTTAAATAAAAAATTTGAATTTTCAGTGTTAGATTTCATTATCTTGCTCTTCATAGTGTCTCTAAAAAAGAGAGGAAAAAAAGAGAAAATCGATTATTTTCTGGCCAGTTTCTGAGAGAAAGGAAACCGGCCACAAAATAGCCGGTTTGGACATTTTTTTAAAAACCCAGACATTTATTAATTTGTAATTAACTTTGAATAATAATAAAAATGTCGGCAAAAGAAACATCAATAAAATACATCTAAGCTATAGAGATAAATATAAAAACAACAAACTAAATAACCATTCCAACGCCCCAATCTCTCATCTTTCTCTCACTACTGTCGAGTCAATCTCTATCTCTCAATCCAATATTTACAATTTTCAGGAATGAGTCATATATAAAGTGATCCTTCTTTACTAAATGCCCCGGACTAAACAAACTCCAATCCGGACTTGGATTTATTTTTTGCAACATTTTGTACAAAATATATTTTGTTAGAATGATACAATAGATAATAAGATAAGAAGATACGCTAAAAGTAGAATAAAATAAAATATCAAAATATAAGTTTATAATATTCAAATAATATCATAAAAGTCGAACATACGTAATAAAAGTCTGTCACAACATAAGAACTAAATAACAGTCCGGAAGACCTAACAACTACAAAATAGATGCGTCTATCCAGTCTGCGTATCAAGGGGTGCGTCTATCCAGTCTGCGCACCAAGGGGTGCGCCTACCTAGTTTGTGCTATAAGAGGTGCTCCAGTTCAGTCCACGCATCAGTTCAATTTGGTGCGTGAATTAAATCTTTGTAGAATTGAAAATGTCAAACAGAATGGTAATCATTTAATTTCAATTTTTTCACTGTAGTAACTAAAAAAATTTCGGAATTCTACCTCGCGCGACAAACGAACAGGCCTGAGACTGAAAAAGAATAAGTTGAAATGGGATTTTTTTTAAAAACATTAATTAAAATAATTAATGTTAAAGAACCAACATGATTACCGAGGTTTTTAGAAAAACAGCAAAAACCGAATAGACAATTCGGTTTAAGGGTTTCTTTTTTGCTTCACCGAATTGCCTATTCGGTTTACCCTATTTTCACACAAAAACCCGCCCAACCTGGCCCAAACTCTGTAACCTTTCGTGTAAATCCCCTAAACCGAGATGGCAATTCAGTTTAGGGGTTTTTTAGCCTAAACCGAATTGCCATTTCGCTTTAGGTTTTTTTTTTTTTTTTCTTTAGACACCAAGAAGAGCAAAATAAAGAAATATAACACTGAAAATTTGAATTTTTTGTTTAAATTATTTGTTAGATTACTTCTTTTGATTTATAATTAGCAAAAAAATAAAAAAATACACTAAATACTTGAAATTATGTTGAATTACGCTATATTAAAATAAATTATGTTGAATTACACTAAATTACGCTAAATTACAATAACTCCGCTAATTATGCTGAAATACGCCAAATTACGCTAAATTAGACAGATTTTGTGCTATCTTTCATAAATCATAAAAAATACTAAAAAAATTCTGAAAATAGTAAAATTGGTATTCTACTAGTTTATTATGTAACTAATTTACTGAGCTACTTAGATTGAATAATAGAAATAAAACCTTAATCGGAAACTTCAACTCAAGTTTTGAGGCTCTTCCCTTTGTTTTTTGGCGATTCTGAATTTTAGAAGACGGCATAGCCGTCACAGACGTATGCGCATTTTCGCAAGCTTTTCGAAAAGTGGTCATTTGCTAAAATCGGACACTCGAGCGTTGTTTTATGACCGTTTGAAGTTTCGCCGTCGTTTTTCGCCTTTTCAGTGAAGATATCATCCTATTCAATGTAATTTAGCGTAATTAACCGTATTTTAGCGTAATGTAATGTAATGTAATTTAGTGTAATTTAAATTAATATAGTGTAATTCAACATAATTTCACGTAATTTAGCGTATTTTAGTATAAATATGCTAATTATATATCAAAAGAAGTCAAATAATTTAAACAAAAAATTCAAATTTTCAGTATTAGATTTCTTTATTTTGCTCTTCTTAGTCTAAAAAAAAAAATCTAAACCGAAATGCTAATTCGGTTTAGACTAAAAAGCACCTAAACCAAATTGACAATTCGGTTTGCTCACTTTTCGGATTTTATGTGGCGTGGTGCCGGAAACGCTATGAAAATAGAGTAAACCGAATAGGCTATTCTGCTAAGCAAAAAAAAAACTCTTAACCGAATAGACATTTCAATTTTTACTGTTTTTCTAAAAAAGTCGATAATCATGTTGGTTCTTTAACATTAATTATTTTAATTACTGTTTTTAAAAAAAATCCGTTGAAATGCGCTCGTGGTGGGCTCTCCAGAAAAGCGAGAAACCAGCTGTCATCTCCTCTCGCCAGAAAATTACCAATTTACCATTCTTCATTTCTCTGTTTTTTTTTGGCTTCAAACGCTCCCTTAGGCACGTGGAGGACCCGACACCATACAGCATGATTAATGTTGGAGCATGCATGCACTGATGCACCCATCTATTTGTTCCCTTTCCACTTTTCCTTTCTCTATCAAACATAAATCAACGCGCCACCATTTAATACCAGGTGACATGGTTCTCGGTTTCTCGCATCACTTATCTTACCTTTTACTTCAAAAAAAATTCCATGTCAACAAATTGGTCAAACATAACAGGAATGTAAATTTATAATTGGTAACGTAACATATGCATGCAAATATTAAAGAAACAAGTTTACTGGTTTTCAGATAGAGATGGGTCAGATGAGAACATTTATTTACTACCAAGGGCATCGTGTGCGGGCATTGGTTCCTCTCCAGTTGTACGGAGAACTGGAGATCCCTTCTTTAAAAGTTCAACACGTGGCAACCTCTTCATCTAGGGAACGTATCCTCTGCGGAGTTTTAAGCTGCGGAGCTGTGCGGAGCAAAACGAACGGACCAGATTAACTCTCAGCCGCTCTGATATTCAGGCTAACGGAGGGGGCTGTATTATTGGGCTTTGAGATTCGTGCCAAGTCAAAACGAACGGACCAGATCAAAAGCTCCGCACAGCTCCGCAGAGGATAACATTCCCTTCATCTAAAGGTGAATAAATGTGGAGAAGGGAGCACTGTTGACCATGCAGGGGCGGATCTACATTCACCCGTACGGGTGCTAAGCCACCCTATGATTTTAAAATTTTAATTATATATATTGAAATGTAATTGAATTTTATTATTTTAGAATTTTGTATATAGTCTAGCCCCCTTATAAAATATCACATGTCTACTTGTAGTCCAGTGGTTAGAGCTTATTTTGTAGTTGTGGAGAGTATGGGTTCAATTCCCACTAGCAACATATTGTGCATTTTAAATTTTAGCACCCCCTATCATGATTTTCTAGTTCCGCCCCTGTGACCATGGTCAAAGGCAGTTGGGAGTTTGTTAGAGACTACTTTAACCACGGTCAATGCAGTTACATAGTTTGTTATGAGAATGAAACAAAAATAATTCATTCTATTCATCTCTTTTTACAACTATCACGATCAATGCAAAACTGTTTCTTTGTAAAAATATATAATAATATAATATGTTATGTTTTTTTGTAGTAATAATAATGAAATGATGTTTGAAATAAATTATTTGAATAAACTAACAACTGGCATAATTTTTACTTTGATACAAAAATTAGTATGTGCAAATAGAATGTATTAAGTGATTTGAAAATTTTAAGGGATCAATTTTTACCAGAATCAGATATATAGTTATTACAATAAAATTACACACGGTTTAATACAAGTAAAATATAATATTAATATTAATAGAGACATATAATAACCATAGCTTCATGTTCTCAACCTCCATCAAGATGCCACTACTAATTTAGCACACAAAAAAAAAACAAAAATCAAACGAACTACCGTAAAATGCCAGAACAAAAAGAAAGAATATTATTCTGATAAAAGTTCACTACTCTAAATCTACGGACATATCAATACAAATCATACAGATCTAGTACGAAATTTACAATGTAATTAATCACAAGCACTACATAGTAGAAAAATGAATTCGACATACACTTAGATAAACCCAAACCACAAAAAGAAGATGGGTAAAAATTAATTCAAATGTACCAAGAATTGAAACAAAGAGAACTCATATGGACAGGAGGTAGATCTTCTAGCCTGTTTAAAAATCTAAATAAATAACACAACAAATCATCAAAATCAGATAATATCAGAATGAATGCTACACAATTAAATTATGAGAAATTGGTGATGGAGACCAGCAGAAGCATGAACAGCACCAACGGGCCACAAACTTGCGTAGTTATAGATGATGATGCGGTCTTGTGGTGCGGAGTTTGCAATCTGAAACATAAAAAAAAGACAGATAAAAAATTACCATACTGCCCTCAAGTTGTTTCATTAGTTTATTTGCTCAGGTGCTAATTAATTTATTATAAAAAAAATGAAAAAAATGATGGATAGGTAGTATAGTAGAGAGGGAAGAGAGCATACTTCTGAAACTTTTCAAGTTGGCCACACTTGAGGGCATTATCGGGAATTGGCAATTCAGTTTTGTTAGTGTTCTCCGGATTAACAACCCGCACATACACCTCTTGTCCCAAGTACCAAGCATCTAAATTTTCGGCACGCACATTCCATATGCCAACATTGTCTAGTGACACTAAAACTGCTGTCCATGCATTTGGATATACCTGACAAGTTTGCAAAGAAAATAAAACAGTTAGCATTTAGTTTGATTTACAAATATGAATATATGTTAGCTTAATACAGCAACTTAATATACTAATGAAATATCATGAGTGAGGCTATGGTACTATGCATAGCACGCCCTGTCCGTACTTTGGATCAATATCTCCGTTTAAAAAGTCCAAACAGTCAATCTGAATTGTTCAACATGATTATCATATGAAAATGTACTTGTAGATCAAATTTTACATTTTTTAGAATTGTTTTGCTATTTTTTTACATAGGTAGAAAATCACTTGATCTAAAGATTCTAGATCATTCAAAAGCAGTGATATTTGACCTATCTACAAAATATAGAAAAAAAAATTGTAAAAAAAAATGTAAAATTTAGTCTCCAAGTACATTTTCATATAGAAATCATGTTGAACGGTTCATATTGACTATTTGAACTTTTAAAACAAAAATATTGATCCGTAGTACGGACCAATCGCGCTATGCATAGTACGCTAGCCTCACTCCTAATGAAATACCACTCATAGACATAGTTAGCACAATACTTACCTGAACAGTGCTACGTGCCACACCGTCACCTTTGTTGTAAGTGCCTCTGCTGTTGTCTGTCCATTCCCCATAATCCATCCTGATTATACAAACAAATAATTAAGTTCATATATTATACAATACATATCACATATTTTAGTCTCAGAAATTCTATCAAGTTCATACCCAACAACAAAGAACGCATATCCGTCCATATGGTAGCTCTGAATTTTGGTATCGTTATTCTGAAATATTAATTCCATGAAGCCTCTGTATGTGCCGTTGATTATTGACCTCCCGAGCTTAGGCGCACTCTTGAGGGGTCTTTCCGGAAAATCTAGCGTGTAAACCCCCTTTAGATTGTACTGATCGGCGAGGCGCAGAGGAGTCTCCGGAGGCACATATGAGATGCCGTTTAGCGCCGCTCTGCGCTTGCCATTTATGACAACTGGAGGTTCATTTCTTAGTAAAAACGCTTGAGTAACGTTTATAGACGCGTATCTGAAAGATCCTTGAGGGTTCGGTCGGGCCGCACCTGCACTCAGGTTCCACCTGAAGAATACAGAGACGATTAATTTCTTATTTCTTAATTAATTTTTAATATTTTTTCTTAATTTTGGTCGCCATGTGTTAAACTTCAGTTACATTGCCAGTTACCAACACTATACTTTACCAGTGACACTGTGTGCAGTGATTGGGATCAGTGCCTGGATCTCTATGATAAATTCAAAAAATAAAAAATTGACCCAGAGAAAATGGAAAACTCTGACAAGCATGACAAAAAGGGTCTCAAGTCAGATGCCAATTCTTCTCTTTTAGCACAAGATACCAATCCATAACATAGTAGAACCATTTTACCATGCATTCACCAACTGACCTGACAGATCGGGCCTGATTCATGGAAAAAGTCTTGTCATAGAAATCCTGAGGTGGGTCGGGTAGGGGACCCGACGCCTTCCCCTTCGAATTCGAATAGTGCAAGATAGCGACTCCAGTGACCCGCCTCCAGATGGTCTCATTTACAAATCTCGCACTTGCAACGATATAATAATCGCTACTTGCATTTTGATCCATGGTGACCAAAAAAGAGTACGACTGGCCCACGTGGATGTCTAAATTGGTATAATTTTGTTGCACTGTGTATGAACCCTCCGTCTCGACCAATTTCATGTTGTGATTTTGAATCCTGAAATTCAGACTTGTGGATATGCCTACATTGTGTATTCTGAACCGGTACGTCTTGCCTGCTCAAAGAGAAAAATGTTCTGCATGTGTTAAATTAGATCTAATTACGTACTACAATTTCTGAAATTCACAAGTATTTTGAAGAACTAGCATACCTGGTTGTACATTTATAGTCTCATATTCTATACCCGCAGGTACGAGGGAGTTGTTGTACCGATACGGGCCTTTACCATTTATTACGACCCCATCTGGCATTCCTAGATCCTTCCCATTATCAAGCATCTTTCTCAAATCCTACACAATGACACAAACATTACAACTCTAAAATAAAATTTTGATACTCACTACACATGTGGGCCCAACCGTAGCCGGTAAATGCACTTACTGTGTGGTTCTTGATGTACCAGTCACCGATGAACAGCGTTATGTCGCCATCAGGCTTGTCGAAAGGGACAGCAATGACATCCCTATTGTTTACAATGATACCACCAAATCCACCCGCTGCCCGCTGGAAGCCGGTCGACGGGAAGTAAAAGAAACTGCCGATCTGGTCTTTGACTTGGAACTGGTACGTCCAGTTCCAGCCTGCTGGAATGGGGCATGTTGTACCTAACACCCCATCCTGCCAGCAATTCTTCCTGTGCTGGATCCCATTCCTTCCAAACAAAAAAAAAAGTAAGACATTACTATGACCCGTCCTTCACATTTTCTGTTAATATAATGAGTTGTGCTAATATGCTTTATAAAACATGGGCCCTCTTGTGCTTCACATCCTTCTGTGCCATTTTCAACCTCCAAACAGTCGATCCGTACCGCTCAAACGATCTCTGTATTAAAATGTGCTAGGAGACAAAATTTTACATTTTTTATAATTTTTAACTATTTTTTAGATAGATATAAAATCACTGTTTTTGGACGATCAAGAATCTTTCTGAAAACAGTGATTCTCTACCTATATAAGAAAATAGAAAAATATTTCCAGAAAATTTAAAATTTGGTCTTCAAGCACAATTTAAGAATGTGAGGCACAAGAGGGTCCATGCTTTATAAAGCACCTTAGCGCATCTCTTATATCATTATATGCCAAAATTACCCCCCTTTCTTCTTAATTTTTCTATATGTTAATGAGGAAAAAGGGAGAGGTGGTACTGATTATATTAATTTTCTATATGTATTTCTCCTGCTTAACAGACCTTGTGTACTTCTGTTTTTCAAAAGTGCATGGTAAAACAACTATAATAAACTTGCATTTTAGGCTCAAATTGAAAAGGATTTTATCTAAAGAAAAGAAAAGAAAATTGAAAAAACTTTTCCTACCTGCACTGATTTATGTCAAATTTTTTTGTTCCTAAACAGTACAAAAACAAAACAAAAAAATCTGAGATTTATACCAAATATTTTATAGACGAAATCCAACACTCATTTGATGCACATTTTACAAGAAAGAGAATTTCCAAACTGAGACGAACTAAACTTTTCAGGTGTTAATTTTGCAAGAAAAGACTATAAAAGTATGTAATTACTTTTAGTAAAAGTTTGAGAGAGAATAAGAAAAGACACTTGGTTTCGTTTTCATTAATGAAACTGGGCGCCTTTTTACCAAAAAAAAAAAGAATAAAAAAAGAATGCAAAGTACCAGGTGATGAGAAGAGGCTCGTCGAGATCGTTGAGCACATTGACAACAACATTCCAGTTTGTTGACACATTCACAATTGGAGCGGGAAACTCTCCGTTTATCGCTATCACCTTTTCAAATTTTTTTCAAAAAGAGACAAAGAAACAAAAAGGTTTGAACTTTGAAATAAAAAGGTTGGTAGAAAAGAAAAGAAAACAAAACAACAGATCAGAGAGAGAAAAGTTTGAAACTTTGAATTGAACCTGTTGCTTGACACCGAGAGGAGAGACGGTCTTGTAAGCCACATCCCAGTCATAGAAGGCAAATGGGTCACCAGCCGACCCGGAATGGAATAGAAGTAAGAATGTAACTAGAAAAAATAACAAAGGAGACATCTTTTTGCAAGATTTGGATTTTTTTTTTTATTTGAATAAGTGAAGAAGATTTGGATAAGTGAAAAAGAAAAGAGAGGGGTTGTTAAGAGATGGGGAGGAGAGAAGAGAAGAGAAGACAGTGTGGGTACAGTCGGAGTGAGTCTGCTGCTAGTGGGAGTAGAGATGATGATACAGCTTGGCGCCGTGGAATTTCTCTGAAATTTTGTTTGGTGCAATTATTATACAAGGATCAGAGAGGCATATTGCTATTTGCTACAAATCAAATCCAGAATTTTTTATCTATAGAATTATTGACAAAATATAAATAGGGAAATTTAGATTTAAAGAAGAAATTGAATTAATAATGCAGTTCATTTAGTTATTTAAATTTTTTGTTGCAGTGGTTCCCAGATTTACATGAAATTGAAGGATTATAGATTATAACTTAATTAATAATTTGGTTTCATTTAGCTATTCGGATTTTATTGTACTTTTTTTCGTTCTTGTTTTATATTTACTATTTTGTTTACTAACATAGATCACGAGAATAATTTAATTTTCATTCAGTACTACTTCATCTACTAACTTTAAAAAACTTAAATTATTCTTTTTTATTATTTTTTAAAAGGAAAAAAAAAAATCATGCGTTTTAGTAACATTCCTATATTTTGTACAAACATAAAGAGTGAGCCGATGGTGCTATGCATAGCACGGATGGCTAGTGTACTACGGCTCAATATGGTACTTTTTAAAATCCTAGCGGTCGATCCAACCGTTCAATGTGATAACCATATGAATATGTACTTGCAAACTAAATTTTATATTTCTTCGAATTTTTTTAGATAAGTAGAATTTTGATGGTTCAGAATTTTCAGTAAACACTGATTTTTCTACCTATCTAAAAAAATAGTAAAAAAATTCAAAAAAATATAAAATTTAGTTTGCAAGTACATATTCATATGGTTATCACATTGAACGGTTGGATCGACCGTTAGAATTTTAAAAAGTACCATATTGAGCTGTAGTACACTAGCCATCCGCACTATGCATAGCACCATAGGCTCACTCATCTTCTAAACAATTAAAAGTTAATTGTGTGTAATCAGAATAATGGATAAAATTTTACATTCTAGAGAACTCAAATTCTACTTATACAGAATGAAACACAGGGTTACACAGCAGCAAGACAGGGTTGGAGTTGGCTGGATGGCTTAGGTGGTCCCCAGGGGGTCCATTTCCGTGTTTATTTGTATTTATATATTTATTTATTTTGATTGAAAGTTTATTTGTATTTCGAGGGCGCGCCCGGGATCCAAAGATTGAGACAAAAAAAAACTGAAAAGAGTTTAAGGCAGTGAAAATGATATATTCACGAGTAGGGTTAAAATGTATCGTGTTTTTGTGCTTTAATTATATCTCATATTTTTTATTTCTATTTTGAAAGTTCAAATAGTCAATCAACTTTTATATTTTTTTTTTTTAATTTTACTATTTATTTAAATAGGTACAAAATTACTATTTTTGAATGGTCCAAAAACAGTGATTTCTGTTTTTGTACCTATCTAAAAAGATAGTGAACCAATTTTTACAGCGTGAATTTTGGTGCGTACAGCGTTTACATTTTTGATGGACCAAAAGGCCCCTGCCCAGCTTGATCTCTTGCCCTGTTTCCCCTTTGGTGCCTGCAGATCGACTCGCTGTAGGGGCATTTTGGTCCATGAAAAATTCAAACGCTGTACGCACCAAAATTCATGCTGTAAAAATGGGTTCCCAAAAGATAGTGAACAAAATTTAAAAAAATATAAATTTGGTTTCTAAGCACTTAATATTGAGATCATATTAAACAGTTCGAATTTATTGTTTGAACTTTGAGAACATAAATAAAGACGTGAAATATGATTAAAGCACAAAACCAATAGTGCATTTTAACCCTACTCATTCACCATGCAATGCTATTCTCTCCTTAATTGTTTGTGAGCTAATGATGAGAGGTGTTAAAGGTTGGTCTTCAGGTTTAGTGTGGGTAGCCATGAATAATTAATTTTTCTTTTAGGTCGGTGAGATTCGTCAACAAGGTGGGGCAATGTGTTATTGAATCTCTGATTTGGTGAATAAACATGAATAAAGGTTGCTAATTAAAATCTCCTAAAGTAACTTACAATTTGAATTGAACTAATTCGGCTTAAGTTGGAATTCACAAATCCTTTTAATATTCATGCTTATTCTGATTCAGATAGTCTGGTTATAAACTCAAAATTTAGATTACTTTAGGGGGCAAAAGGTACATTTATTCTGCCAAGCAATGGTTTCGAATCCATTGTATCCAATACTATACATTGTACGTTGTTGCGAATTCAAGACTATGTTTGGAAGAAAGTTTTTTTCTTCATGTAAAGCCACCCATTAACAGTGAACCGTTACACAACTGAACATTGAGATCTATGAAACAGAAATTCCATAAAAGGCGGCAGTCCCTCTGTCAAAAATTGCGCTTTTGCCTGCCCATGCCGACAGTGAATTTTCAATCGAGTACTGTGAAAAGAAAAAACGAATCGCCAGGCGAGGACCGTTAGAAAAATCCACTGCGCTGTCCTCAGTAAATTTGTTTCCAGTTACGCCGTGAGAAAGTCTTGGACGGTTCTTGCAATCGCTTTTTGTATGCATACAATATATAGCAATATATGTGACGGGTCATTCGATAATGATAAATCGACATTTGAAGACAAGGTTTGCCACTCACGACATAGAACGCCGTTCGAAGAGTGTCTCGTGGGATTTGAAACAGCCCTCCCATATCCAGCTTAAAAAATGGTCCTTTGCTCTCTCAGGCTGCATTTATGAAAATTTATAGCATATTATATTATTATAAAAAAATAATTTCATGTAATTATTTGCTACACAGTCGACACTAGCGAAACTTACTGCCGACATTTTTATTAAGGAAGCTGATATGAGTACCCGCATTGTACCCGCACCTAACTGTCATAACTGTTTTTGGGGACCGCAACTTTTTCAAAATTGTAATTTTGTTTTACAAGTATTAATAGTAACATTGTGAAGTATTTATACCTATACAAGACAAGTATTTATATCTATACAATGAACTACATATATGATATATGAATTGGGACCACAACCAAAACCAAAAAGTATTTATACTGTACCCGCACCTTTTTATAACTGTCAGACTGCATTGGGGACCACAACCAAAAAATCACGTGGATCACACCACCAGTGCTACATTCATTGATTAAATTAATTCACATACAAAATGGAAAGTATTTATACCTAAATTATCAAGTATTCATATATAATTCATGAAGTATTCATACCTAAGATATCAAGTATTTTAAAAAAAACTGGACACAATACCTACTCATCTTTTACACGTTTTTCAAGGTGGTTCTTTTTTTTCTCCGTTCAATCTAATCAATTTTTGGGACGATCTATGAGGAATTTTACAAATTTAAAACCACGAACGTGTTCTACACAATTTTCTCTTTCGAATGAGATCCATGATGACATACTTTTACACGTTTTTTAAAGTATCAAATATTCAAATATGAAAAGTATTCATACAAAATGGAAAGTATTCATACCTAAGATATCAAATATTCATATATAATTCATCAAGTATTTATACTTAAGATATCAAGTATTTAACGAAAAAACTGGACTCATCTTTTACACGTTTTTCAAGGTGGTTTAATGATTGACAAAGTTAGTTATACCGTTATGAAAGTTAATTGGAAAAGAATCAACTGCGGGTACGATGCGGGTACTCAACTGCGGGTACCAAAATAATTATTCTTTTATTAATATCAAAAGTTTATTAGAAATTAATTGATATATGAACCTGGAAATTAATAAAAATGTCTCTAACGGTCAGAAAATGGCCGGTATCTTATTTAATACACTATCGGCCATTTTCTAACATGTACATGTGCTATATATATGTGTGGAGAATTAGCCGAATTTCTCACAATTAATTCTATCAAATTCACACTATCTCTTCTCGGTTGAGCTCTTTCTCTCAGATTTCTCCACCTTTCTCCCAGATTTCTCCACCTCTCCCCGGATGTGTGGAGGGTCCAGCCAAGATGCCGACACCGCCTCTGGAGTCCTTTCTACGGATGTGGCATTTGGCGCGTTCAGTCTCGATCGGGGTATTCAAGGAGGATTTGTCCGACATGCCGCCACGCCAGTACCACAATATGAGACAGAGATGCCAGTGGTAGCGGGTCCTAGACTCAGCTTGGCTTTGGGACTGAGTTCGTTGCATCCATCTTATGTACACCCTCGCCAGTCTCCAGGCCGACGTATGAGCCAGTCTGGGATACCGCTGAGTGGATACGCAGCGAGGCTGAGGTTGATGTCATTACACCGAGAGAGAGTCTGGCCGACTCGAGCGAACGCCGGAGTACCAGCTGAGCGATGGGCGATCCGTGGCGGTGATTGTTTTGTACTATTTATATTTTGTATACTATGTTTTATGTTTGATGTTTGAATTATCTTATATTTCGGTTCTTTTTTATGTATGGTACTATTTTTATAATTTTTAGATCTTTTTTCGTCATTAACTTACACAAAATTACATAAAAATAGTACAAAACAAAATCTAAACAGAAAATACTACAACATAAAATCTAAACGGAAAATACTTCAATAGACCCTAAAACAGCCAAAAATAATAATAATAATAATAATACCGACCATTTTCTGGCCAGTAATTAATAAAAGAAGGTACTGGCCAGAAAATGGCCGGTAGTTGATTAAATAAGGTACTAGCCAAAAACCAACGAACCGGGTATATTAATTAATTTCTATTAAACTTTGGATATTAATAAAAATGTCGGAACTTACTGCACTGAAAAAAAAAAAAAACACAGTGCTGTGTGATAAAGGCATCAAAATTAATTCAATACAAGTTTTCGTAAAGAATACATACAAAATAAAATTAATTAATTAAAGATGAACGCAAAGAAAAAGAAATAATGGTATGAAATTTAGATCAGGCGAAAAATCATGGTCCAATTTATGACCTGGACAATAATCATTACAATTTACTCGAAATAATGATTAATTATCACGCGAAATTATAATCTGCGTGGCAAACTTAAGAAATAAGAATAGATGGAGACGTGCATTAATTGAACACGAAATGATTTACATTTACATATGTACATTTACCATACTAATAAATATTATTAGGAAGAGTAGAACTATGGTGTTTAAAAAAGTTTACTAAGTTTCTTGAAGAGCTTAATTTCAAAATTTACATAATTAATTCAAACAACAAATACAAATTATTAATACCAATCTACTCGTGAATAATGCACTTAAACATTTAATTTATAAAATTTTATATTAATTTAGTATAAAGTTAAGTAATAAAAAAATAATATTATAAGTTAATTTAATGCGTTTATTTTTCATAATTTTTTATCGTTTGATTATATTCTAAATTAATTAAAAACTTTATAAATTATGCATGTAAACTCATGACTCTTCTAATCGGTTTCAATGATCTAGATAAGAGAACAATTTCAATCCGACGCCCATCTGACTTAAATTCAAGTTCGATGGGTTCCAAGTCTGTCTGATCCACTTTTAGATCCGTTTACACTAGATTTGTACGAATATTGAAACAGACACACGAATATTAAAACATTATGCACGGACCTTAAAGCGGATCAGACAGACTGGGAACCATCCATTGTTTACCTGATAAGAACACTAGCTCTATTCTATCAGGGATACTACATTAATTTCAAAGAAAACAAATTTTAGCCCAAAATGGCCCATCTAATATCTAGACCCAGTGACAGTTGCAACTTACACGGGTGTGGACGTGTGGCGCTGTGCCGAGTCAGACAACTAACTTGAAATTCGAATCCCCTAAAGAAACTCAAATTTTGAGTTTGTATCTGGACCGTTCGACCTTATGTGGCACGAATATTAAAGGGACCGTTCATTCCACTCGGACAGAATTGGCACGAATTCTGATCGGACGGTCCAGATCTAAAATCAAAATTTGTGTTACTTTAGGGAATCCGGACCTATACCTTGTGAATTAAGCCACGCTAAACCCCTGCGGCGCATCTTGTTCTTTCCTTCCTCGGCTACTCCGGCCGAGTACTCACTCCAGTCCAGCCACACTCTCATTCCGACTCAGTGCGAAAGAAACGAATTGAGTAATTGACCGATGGCGACGCCGGAGGCGGAGCCGACGAGGGACTTGTACGCGCTGCTCCATCTCTCTCCCGACGCCTCCGACGAAGACATTCGCAAGGCCTATCGCCAGTGGGCCCAAATCTACCATCCGGACAAGTACCTTGAACAGCATGTAATTCAACTTCTGGTTTACATTATGTTTCAGTTCTTGATTGCAGTGCATGAAAGTGAATCATATTGGAACTGAGATTGGAATCAAGCTGTGATTAGATACTATACCATGGTCCTTCTTATCTTTTGATATTCTTGAATTGGAATAAGAACTGAAGTCAGTATTAAATTAATTTTCATTTCTAATGTTTAAATCTGGTTGACGTATAGATTTTGATTCACACAAAGTTTTCTATGACTATTGTGATATGCATTCTATTTACCAGATGAAAGATATAGCGACTGAGAACTTCCAACGAATCAGAGATGCATATGAAATCCTATCTGATGAGCAGAAACGGCAGATATATGACATATATGGCATGGAGGGACTTACATCTGGGCTGGAGCTTGGCCCAAAACTGAGCAAACCAGAAGAGATTAAGGAGGAATTGGAGAGGTTGAGGCGCCAAAAGGAAGAGGAAAAGTTCTTCTTGCATTCCAGACCAGCTGGGTCGGTTTTTGCCAATTTGTCAGTGCCTCAGTTTTTGGATGGTGATGGCATCATGCGTGGGTAGATTTTCCTTTATATTTAATTTCATTTTTGACAGAAGCAAGTTTTTTTTTTTTTTGCAAATTATGCTATTGGTACAGTGACTCACCTATAGAAACTGGCAACTGGTTATACCTAAACGGATTCAGGCCTGAGAACTGTCAATTGCATAAACTGGCAGAGTTCTCCTTTGTTTTTATTGGTCCAAACTTTTGTGGAACTAGTCTCATACTTAGGGGTGCATTGCAATTCTGGCCTGCCATCATTGGTTAAATAATTGGTGTTGTAAGGTACCAGAGTTAGGTAGGTTTTGAGATTTTTTGGTCATTTCTTCTGATGGTTATGCCTCAACCGAGCTCTCAACAGCTTCACCATGCAAATAAGTAGCTGAAAGCAAAATATGTAATAGCAATAAAATGTCATAAGAAAAAGATGCTCATTGTAACCTTATGATAAATAATGGAAAAATAATCTCAAATAAAAATAGAAATACAAATATTTTAGGATTGATTAGAGGACCGTCCAAAATGGTTATGAAATCTGAGGTGGACATGGTTTAGAACCTCATTAAGGACCATTGCAGTTACGAACCTAAAGAACGCAAAACACATCAAAAGGATTAAGTTTTTAAGTGTTGTTATATGATAAAATAGTCAATTTTCCTTGGTGATTACAGAATGGCAATGTCTAGTGAAGTACAGATGCAACTATCCAAACACAACCTGGCTTCTATAGGTGGCAACTTAGCAGTTACGGGTAAATCTGGAAGTGGTGCAGCTACAGCTGTGCTACGCCACCAAGCGTCCTCAATTGCTTCAATTGAATTCATGGCAACAGTTGGGCTTCGATCCATTATAGGTGTACAGGCAACACGGTACGTGCTTAATAATTTTTGCCATTTGGTTATTGTCGGCATAAAATGCATTATAGGCACAAATAAAATTTGAAGTAGGGTAAACTAAAGAGGTTTGTTTGTTACAGCAAAAATAAATATTGTAAAGGATAAATAATTGCCCCACAAGAAAGGTATAGAATCCAAAGGATCTATCATCAGATAAAAATGGCTCTATAACTATTGAACATGCTACAGTAGGTAAAATAGATATGTTAGACCCAGTTGTTACATTAGATAAGATTAATACATGAAATTAGAAACAAGGTTAGGTATTTACGAGTTTGAGGAAGCTTTGACTTTGCCTGATTTGTCAGAAAAATCACTTCCCTAATATAAAACAATGAACTATAATGTGTTGCTGTTGTCGTAAGAGCCTCTATGGGTTGTCAGTTTTCTCAATAATTTTCTTTTGTTTCAGTCATATCTCACGCCACTCAACAGCAACCTCTGGGTTATCTATATCTTTGAGAGACGGGTCGATCAACTTGTCAAATGCATGGACTCGACAATTATCGGAACATGCTGTAGGAAATGTATGATATCTATTTCTTGTTGTGCATTATGCTGATTATTTTAAGTCTGAGTTGGAAAATCTACCAAGGGGATTGGCTATTGGATATGCACTATCTTTAAATATATTCTGTATTCCAAATTCGGAAAGTAGCACACAAAGTACAACAACTGCACTTAGAATAGTTTATAAATAATCTACTTGGATAGTTTTCCTTTGTTGACAAATTTAGCAATTTAAGTTTTTAATTGTGAATGACTAATCATGATTAGAGTGAGGATATGGTACTATGTATAGTACACATTGGTCCATACTTTGATCAATATCTCTGTTCAACATGAAAATGTACTTGTAGATCAAATTTTACATTTTTTTAGAATTTTTTTACTATTTTTTTAGATAGGTATAAAATCACTTGATCTAAAGATTCTAGACCATTCAAAAGTAGTGATTTTCTACCTATCTAAAAAAATAGTAAAAACTTTCTAAAAGATGTAAAATTTAATTTTCAAGTATATTTTCGTATGGACTTTGAAAATGAAGATATTGATCCAAAGTACGGACCGATATGCGCTGTGCATAGCACCATAGCTTACTTATCATGATTCTTGAATTATGTTTTGCTTTTACACAATGGTTTTTCAGAAACAATACTCATTTGCTTTCTTTGTATTTGTAAGATCCAACTTGTTCTAGGAGGAGAATCAGCCATTTCTGTTGGATGGCAACGGAAAGATGAAAAGAACTCTGCTACAGGAGAAATTAAGGTATCTCTATCATTAATCGTATTTATCACATGACTAGCAATTGAAGAATTGTGGGACCAGATTTTCTCATGCTGAAGACTTATTTTCACAAGTTGAACATTTCTTAGTTTTTCATCTGACCTTTGTTATATGTTGCCAAAAATATTTAAGGAAACCTTAAACTGCAATACTTGCAATTTTCTTGCTGACAACTGCTTTCTCTCTCTCTCTCTCCCCACCTGTCTTTTCCCAGTTTGGAACAAGCTTTTTCGGTGCATCAGCTCACTACGTACGCCATTTCTCTTCAAAGTCTCATGGTCGCATAGCTGGTAAAGTTGGAAGGTATGTGCATTTGTAATCTCATTTTTTTATTAACAAAATAATCCAAATATTCTAAATTTTCTTATTGTGTGGTGTATATTGAAAAAAACGAGTTGCCCCTTAAGTACATTTGCTAATTGATCTTGTAACAGTACCGCTCTAGAGTTTGAAATTGGTGGTGGAAGGAGAATATCCAAATTTAGCAATGTTAGAATGCTCTACAATATTGGAATTCAGGTTATATATTTTATTGAAATAAATTAGCTTTTACTTGTATATTTGACAAAGTACCTGAATTCCTTCTAAGAAGTTTGAGACTTACTTAACGAAATTTTTTATAGGGTATCTCTTGGAGATTTGAGTTGCACCGTGCTGGTCAGAAGTTGGTTATTCCTGTGAGTATTACATTTTCAAATTGTTTTTGGTGGCTTTATATTTCACCTTTCTAACAACTGGGTGGAACCTTTCGCTGCACATTTATTTAGCGACATAAATTTTATCTCACTAGATACTAAAAGCAGGTGTTGCTTTCTGCTGATCTGGATGCGTGGTTTGCGGCAAGTGCACTGCTGATTCCTTCCTCTCTCTATTTTCTACTTAAGGTAATTTTCTTATCCTTTTTTCTCTACCACATGTAATAAAATCTAGTATGATTACTACTAACATAACTGATTTCTCATGTTTTGACAGTCTTATGTTGTAAAGCCATATTATAAAAGGAGAGAGAAGCGCAAGTCTCTAGAGAAGGTTGAGAGCCAATCAGCGCAGGTACATTTACAATTTGCTCTGTGCAATTTTCATGTTTTGTAGGATGAGAGCCTATTAGGGGTGTCAGTAGTACCCTTTTATCCATTTTCATGTTTTGTAGGACTATTTTGTACCCTTTACCCTATACGGTAATTATTAAAAATAAAATTATATATATATAGATATTTTATTTATATGGGGACGATGCATGATATGATATAGTTTTATTTGTGGCCCATATATATCTATTCAATGGCACCCTTCTATCCATTTACCCGACCCATACCGTATTCGATAAGACGGGTATGGGTAAGGTTTTTCTTTTCGTTAGCTTATTGGGTACAAGTAAGGGTAAAAAAAGTTTCGCTAACTTAACGGGTAAGGGTATGAAAATGCTTTCACCCAACCCGTTTTGCAGCCGTTGACACTCCTAAAGGCAATCAGTTTTTGGTTTTTTATATAATTCATTTGGGTTTCTATCTAGGTGAGGGAAGCAAGAGAGGCAGCCAAAAGAGCACAGAAGCTTCTAGAAATTGTCTCAAACAGGAAGAGGCAAAAGCAGCTGGATAGAGATGGCTTGGTTATAACGAAAGCTCTGTATGGACACAAAAATGTGATTAGAGAAAGTGATCAAATGAGTGAGGTAAATGATGACGTAGCGTCACAAATTTTAGATGTGACTGTGCCGCTCAATTTTCTCGTCACTGATTCTGGCCAGCTTAAGGTACATATGCTTTGTAAAATGAATTAAATAGTGAGAATATTGTGTTTAGTTGAGTTCAAAAGTTAATTCAGTTAATTATGTAATAGTTCTAATTTATTATATCTGTTACTAATTTTCTAATGTTTAAGCTCAATATGTATTGTTATGCAGCTCCATCAGGGAATAAAAAAATCAGGAATAATGGGATTTTGTGACCCTTGTCCTGGCGAGCCAAAGCAGTTGCTTGTTGAGTATACATTTAATGGTCAAAATTACAAGGTAAATTTATTTATTTTTATTTATTTTTTGCTGCACTTGCTATCTTTGCTGCCTTGAGACCTCAAAATATCAAGCAAGCCCTAAAAAAATGTGCTTATTTCGTGGAGATATTTGCCGCATCTTTGCAAGTGCAGATGGGATATTCTTAGGCTCAGAAATTGTTCAAGAAAATTTTGTTCTTTACGCATGTCGAAAACACATTCGTTATGTAAATATATTTTGTTTATGGGTATTTATAATCTGATATTGTTAATTTGTTTTCTGGCAATAGGTCCTGGTTGATGACTATGAAGAGTTAGTAATTCCCCACTATGCTCATCATATTTGATTGTTTTTTTTTTTTTGTAATGACAGACTTATTCATGTGATCTATTTTTTTTTTCCATAGATTTTTTGCTTAGATCATACTCTGCTTATGTCTTGTATTTGAATAATGAGCAATAACCTTTGTTACTATATTCTCTTGTAATAATGTTGTAATGGTATGAAATTTTGATCCAATCCAAAGTAGCTCGGAGACAGTGCTACTTTAATAACTTTTAACAGTACAGAAAATCAGATGATTTTTTTTTTAACTAATTTAACCACAATAAAATTGGAGTTGGTTTATTTGCATGTGATCTAACATGTTGCAAACAGAGCAGTGCACAGTAGTCAAACATGCAGAGGCTGTTGACCAACAACCAACAATAGTACAACTCAATTGACATCAATTAATGGTTTAGTTGAAGAGCATAGCAGAGATGCCTTTGATTATTTATGAACCGGATATCTACTCCTCTAAGAAAATAGCACAGTAAGCAAAATTTCCAAAAAAGGTACCAGTAAACAAAAATTACAATATGGGGGGAATTTCATGTATACCCCTCAAAATATTCAATTATGCTATTTTTCCCTTTAACATTCATAATATCATATTTATCCTTCTAAGTTTTAAAAACTCACAAATTTATCTAACTTATTGCTTTTCCTATTAAAACTCATTTTAAGTTTATTATAAATAAAGTACCCATTTTATTCTTTATTATGAAAACATTTTTATAAAAAATATGCACTGTTTATTTATGAACTGGATATCTAATCCTAAGAAAACACAATAGTAAGTAAAATTTCCAAAAGTGGTACCAGTAAACAAAATTTAGAATACGAGTAGGGATTAAGGTGCTGGTGGCTGCACTTATGATTGCAGAGAATGTTTAGCGAGATTATCTGAATACTAGTCCATGGAGAAAAATAGAGAAGAACAAGATGACAAATACAACTAATTATTAAATTAATTATATGTTAAATTTGAGAGAATTTAAATATTGATGGCCAAACATGTAATATTTGTTTATCTATAACAAAAGGAAGAACGAATAAACTGAAAAATTGTTCAAATTTCATCTATAGATGGTTCACCATGTTATTGTTCAAAATATGACAAATTTTATATATTAATTTGAAGAGCAAATTTTGTACACATTTCGTAGTGAAAAATGAATTATGTACTAGATCAGAGATAGGTTTAGCTTAACATTTAATATATATATTTCTAGAGAAAGCAAAAAATGAACCTTATATTATTCCTCCAAGCATTTTCAAACTTTTTCTTTCGTTTTAATAAATAACAAAATAATCCCTTAATTACATTTCTGCAAAATCAAAAGTTTTGAAATATCTCCAATTTAAGTATAACAAAATCCTGAGAACCAGCATTACATCTATTGACAAAAACAATGCTGAGTTCTTTGTATGAGTCACACGTTCAAAACTCAAATGAGAGATCTCTGACTTGACCTCCAACTTTACTAAAAAAAATAAAATAAAGTATAACAAAATTCTTACATTTCCGGTAATGTTTCATCTCTATTCAAGTATAACAAAACAACTCCGCGTTTTATAAAGAGTTTGTGATACTCCCATATTCTTTAATACTACTGGACTAAAAGTGTATGGATCACACGTTCGAAACTCAAATGAGAGATCTTTGACTTGACCTCCAACTTTACTAAAAAAAATAAAAATAAAGTATAACAAAATTCTTACATTTCCGGTAATGTTTCGAAATATCTCTATTCAAATATAACAAAACAACTCCGCATTTTATAAAGAGTTTGTGATACTCTCATCTTCTTTAATTACTACTGGACTAAAAGTGTATGGATCACACGTTCGAAACTCAAATGAGAGATTTCTGACTTGACCGCCAACTTTACTAAAACAATAAAATAAAGTATAACAAAATTCTTACATTTCCAGTAATGTTTCAAAATATCTCTATTCAAATATAACAAAACACCTCCGTATTTTATAAAGAGTTTGTGATACTCTCATCTTCTTTAATTACTACTCGACTAAAAGTGTCATACTACAATTATTAAATTCAAGTTTCAATTCATTTTGAGTTCTATTACTTTTAAAATGAAAATTATATTACTACTAAACTCGGTGACAATATTTTTATTTTTGAAAATTTATTTCATATACGCGTCTAGAAACTTGGACGGTTTCTTTGAAACCCCGTGAGGATTAATTAATGCAGAACTTAAAAGCAATGGGACAAAAAAAGCCAGCAAATCTGCAACCTACGGATTTACCACACTTCATGCACTTGGACTTGTTTGAAAAAAGTGTCAAACATCCAGCTGCATCTTATAAATTATAATTCTCTCTCCTCTTTCTTATTCTTGAATAGACGCGTCTCATAATTCACACCCAGTGTATAGACTTCTAGGATCTAGAATCTATATTACTGCTATTTGATCGCATCAGGTTGGTCAAAATCGAGTAAAAAATATTTCATATCAATTTATAATATAGAGAGTGCGTTTTAAGATTCGTACAAACTTAAATTAGACGATCAGGATCTAATATGATTCTGTCAGATACCTATTTTGATTCGAATTTGACTCCTAGTAGGGTTTGTGCTTGCTTTTATTCTGAAACCGGATTAATGATAAGTTTGTTCTTGTTGTTTGTTGTTTAATGTTAAGTTATTGTGTTGTAGCGTATACAGTTTTGTCATTCTTATTTTCTTTTTGTTATTAAGCTCAATATTTTTATTATTTTCCAAATAGTTGATTAATAATGTCATATTCTCTTTAATGGATAACATAGTTAAACTTTGCTTTCTAGAAAATTTTCATATAAAATCTCATTATACGGGATGAATAGATTGTTTGGACATAAAAATATTATAATATTAGAATCTAATAATACTATACTAAAGAATTGAAGCAATCTTGTTATCAAATTGGCATCTTATAAGTAATTCTTACATTCTTAGTTAATTCTATATAAATTTAAATCTTGTATAAAATCTCTCAATAGTTTATGTAATATATCAAAACGAGTAAGGCTATGTTATTTTACAATGTACACGTAAGTTCGTAGTATGGATCTTTATTTTTAATTTTAAAGTTTAAATAATCGATCTGAATCGTTCAATATGATCGTCGTATAAAAATGTACTTAGAGACCAAATTAACATTTTTAAAATTTTATTTACTATATTTAGACAGAAAGATATTCACCTGATTTAAAAATTTTGGACCATCCAAAACTAATGATATTCTACCTATCTAAAAAATAGTAAAAACAATAACAAAAATATAAAGTTTGGCATGCAAGTTAAATTTCATATGAAGATCATATTGAAAGTTTTAGATTGAATATTTGAATTTTAAAAATCAAAATATAAATTTATAGTACGAACCAATCTACGTATTGAAAAATGCAATTATAATTTAAATGGAATTCCTTTGCAAAAAAAATACGCATGATGTGGTAGAACAGGTCCAGGGACAACATCCATCTCCTCGACACCCCACTGCTCTAGAACAGCATACTACCGCCCCAAGGCCATTCTACCTCTTTGGGCATTTATAAATATAGAATGTGAATAAATTATAGCCTTTGCAACTAAAACTCTAAGGCACCCAATAAGGGTTCCAACCGATTTGACAGCTAAGCATCTGACCTTGGTCCCCTGGCTACGTACCTTTTTTTACTATTTAATTGATCCTCCACTCATTTGATAATATTCTTTTTTTTAGAAATAAAAAAATTAATTTGTTTGAAATAGATGAATTATTTTTCATTTTAGATAAATAGATGAAATCAAACTAATAGTTTATGTCACTCATTTTCACAATACATCACACCAATAACCACACAATATGAAAAATTAATGTGTGGAAAAGAGAAAATATAGGAAATAAAATAGTCCGCGTATTGTACAACGCCTACTGGGACTGAAGTAATGATTCAGTCCCAATAATTTTTGGAACTTTTATGACGAGAGCACGTTACAACTTACAAAAAACTGCTGGAACCGAACCATTAATTCGGTCCTAGAATATACCCGACGGAACCAAATTATTGGTTCGGTCAATCTATGAGATTGAAAAATATATTGTTGAAATTTTCTAACTAAAATTAACAAATTTGATGACTATTGTTAATAAATTGTTGAAATTAAAATTAATTTCTTTAACCAACAATACAATTTCAAAGGTAAGTTGAAATTTGCACATGTAGAATAGTGGTCTTTTACTTGTGCAAGGTGAAAAATTGGGTCCATGTACTTTCTATCAGAAAAATGTAGTTGTAATCTAAAATATTTTAATTATGTAAAATAATGGTTTTATACATGTAGAATAGTTGTCTTACACAAAAATATAGTTGAAATTTGCACATAGAGAATAGTGTTACATGATGCATATAATAGTGTTATGTTTTGAAATTATATATCTAAGTGTTAAATTTTCAAGAATACTTTATTTATGTTGAAACTATGCACCGCATTGGTGTCCTTGCCTACATTTTTGTCATGATTTTAGGACTTGAAATCTAGAATATTTTATTGAATGTAGATATTCATAGTTCCGAAAAAATTGATCCTCATTTTAGATATATTTAGCTTGATTTTGATAAAGGATACATGAAAGAAATGTGTGTTTTTATAACACTTTTGTTCATAGTTTAGAAAATGCATTGTGACAATTCAAAGCTGTTAAGGAAAACACATGGATGTCATAGTTCATTTGTGTTACATGAGGGATCTGAAAGCAGCATAACAAAAGGGTATTTAGGGAATGAAGTGTGTCTCTATGGATTTTGGCAGAGAAAATATTGCAAGAGAGGAAACTTTGGTTGAAGTGTTGCTGAAGGAAGAATAACACCGCAGGTGTTTATTTTGATGTTCTTTTTCTTTTGCAAGAAGAGCAATACCTTTATTATGTGTAAATTCTTATATATATACTGTAGTGTGAGTATGGCTTTGTACTTAAGAGTTCAAATGCTAGGAATTAACAGATTTGTAGTTTCTTTAATATAGCATCTGACAACTACTGCCAAGATTTCTAAAAAAAAGACAATTTATTCATTTAAACTAAGTGCAATGTCTTAAACACAGAAGGAAAAATTGGAATCGGAATCGGATGAATCGGTATGAATAAGCTGAATCGGATCGAAAACTCGATGTTTTTACCAAAAACTTGTTTATACTAAAAAAATAGAAAAAAATAATTTGTCAACAATTTATGTTTAGACAAATAATTACACTTAAATAATCCACTTATATAATATAATACAAACAAATAGTATTTTTATGAAACATTTAGATTTATTTGTTTTGATAAAATAGATAACAGTGTTTTTCTAGACATATAAACAAAACAAATTAGTTAATTTAAAATTAAACACGATAAACAAATTATTTGAATAATTTTTTGAAAATAAAGTACGTATGAAATAGTTTGAAATAAATGTTGAAAGTTTGAATTTATACGAGATAAGCACAGTAGAAAATTTATGCTTAAAAAAATTTAAATCTTCTTTTAATTATTATTGGGATTGATTTACAATATCTTAAAATTTAAAGGTTGTAATTGTAAAACGAAAAGTTTTAATGATGCAGGTGGGATTCTTCTCCTTTCTTTCTTCTCCCACCGCTTCTCCTTCTCTCTTTCCGGTAACTTCTCATGTTTTTCGATTTTTTTTCTGTTTTTCCCTAAAACTACGGCTAGAGTTTGCGAAATCAGTTCCAAACGCTAAAGAATCGGTCCACTGCAGAAGAATCAGTTAAGAATTGGTGAAAAATTGCTTGATTCGGCCGGTTTGAACTGGTCTTTCATTAAAAAATCGCAAATTGAGGAACTCAGTCCAAAATCAGATCGCCGACGGTCGAGTCCAATCCGGCTCGGCCAATTTGAACCGGGATCGGTCGATTTTTCATTCTATGATATTAAACTGAAATTATTTCTAACATTGGTCCCTGTTGGAAACTATGTGAGCAAGAGTGGTGATTTTCAACAAATAAAAGAGAAAGAGAAAGAGAGGAGAAATAAACTCAATAACTATTCATATCAAAAAAATATTACAAGAGTACAAGTCTTTTTTTCTTTCATACACATACATATTTCTCACACATATCCCTTCTTTTTATACACTACTATGGTTGGAGAAGTTCAATTTGAATTTTGCCACAATTAATGGCCCACAATTTTTGACTTTCAATTTCTTCCTCCACAAGATGCAACTTGGCATTTCTTCTTCTCCAAGCTTCATTAGTATTCAAATAATTCTAATACTCTCTAGAGCATAGTAACAAATCAAAAGTTCGAGTTCGGTTCGGCGAGGTCAAAAATTCGTGATTCGGGTATAATTCGAGTATAATTCGGAAATGATTCGGTACCACAAGGAAGTAAAAAATAAAACCCAAAAAAAATATATATGTACTTATTTTTATTTTTTTATTTTTCAACTGTTTTAATAAAATTTTGAGGAAAAAAAATATTTGAGAAGTGTTAAGAATTTAATATTTGGAATTCAAAAGTCAACTTATTATAAAAAAATGTCAATTACTGTGGTACCCACGTGTTCAATTTGGGTTGTGGGTTCATAACTTCATATTTGATAATTGATAGTTGATATCCACGTGGTGGGGTCCACTTATACATTTCAAAATTCAAAACTTTGCCTTAGTCTCACCCAGAGTTCAGAGTTCCGTGAATCAGGGACGAGGCCACGTGGTGAGGTCCTCCAGAATTCACTCAAGCACAGAGCCACGGAGGCACGAGCAACAGCGACGAATTTTTCGAATAAAACGCGAATAATTCGTAAAAAATATTTTATTCGCGTTTTATTCGTGAATAAATCGGTAAAAGTTCGGTCAACCGTTTTATTCACTGTTCGGTTCGGAAACCTCCAAAAAACGTTTTATTCGCGTTTTATTCGCAATAAAACGCGAATCATGTTACTATGCTCTAGAGTATACAATAAAATACACAATATAAACATTACAATAATATTCAAGTATTTTCTTCAATCAACTTAGATACAAAGTTGGTTTAGACTTCTCCTTCTACAATAATATTCTAGTATATTCTATCAACTTCTACTAACTTCAAGTGTAATTCTTAATAGTCACATCTATGGAATGAAAAAAAAACATCCATCTTATTTTCGATAATTAAAATTTTTTAATTTCTAAAAATAAAAAAATTGCTCAAATGACCATGAGACAACCCACTAGAATCTCCAATATTTTAGGCCTTTATATTCTCCTATATAATGCACAGAACCACCTCTTCTCCTCACAATTAAGTCACAACCACCAGCTGTATACATTCTTTCTATATACCCATGGCATCAAGAGTTCTTCTACTGGTACTAGTTTTGGTTTGTGCTTCTGCCAGAATGATAACGGCTAGACCGATTGGCATTGCCGATCCACCCTCAGTATATGCTGGTACCGGGTTAGCTATAGCCAGCCAACCTAGTGTGCAACCTGAAACGGTGAAAAACCGACCGGATAGATCGATTGCTGGGGCAGATATTATACTAGGTGGATTCGCAACTGCTATTCTGGCAGCGATCTTTTGCTACATTCGGGTAACAAGGAGGAATCAAGACGAGAAAGTTTAGCTGAAATCCTTTTTTTTTTATTACTAGGGTCTTAATTTTGTCTTTTTTTGTTGGTTTAGAAGAGTTAGGCACGTATGTATAAAATGAGTTAGTATTTGGTTTTCTATATATGATATCATTCTTTGTGTTCTATCAAAAAAAAAAACAAAAAGAAAGAAAAGATAAGAAAAGAGAGATTTCTATTTTATATTGAAGAAATTTTGTCATTTTGGGTCAGTTGTTTTTTCTGGATTATCTTCTAATTAGTGCAAATCCGTTGTAAGCAAATTGCACACAAATAATTACGTTCCGAAAAAGAAATCAGATGATGAGCAAATCGGATTCCTAACGAACAAATTCAGTTGGAAACTGGCAGAAAATTGGGTTTCTAACTTTCTATAATGGAAAATTTTGGTTACTGCCTTACTGGTAAACAAAATGCTTCATCTGACCAAAGAATCTTTTATTTTTTTTTAAAGAAAGACAACGATTCAGTATCTGTTACAACGGACCAAAACCAAAACATAACAACAAGACCCGGTACCAACCCAAGCCAACCTTCCTCTTGTAGCAACGCCAACCTACTTGTACCAATTAAAGTACAAATGGAAGTACAGCAAGTTTAGATGTAATTGGATAACTGAAACTCAATTAATCATAGTAGGGGTGAGAAATTAGCATAAATGGAAGTTAAAGGGGATAAATGTATCAGTGAAAATAATATAGAACATAGTAATTTATAGGCTAGTATTTTGGATCAATAAGCTACTTTTTAAAATTATACTGTGATCTAAAATCAGCATGTTTACGAAGGCATCTGAGCTGAACTCATCTGAATTCATATCCTCTCTTGCTGAAAAACTTACAGTGCAGATCGGATAGATGATACTTCGTCATTATTTGTGTTTCATCTAAATTCTGGCACCTATAATGATACAACTGTTCAAAGAATTGCTACAGATGTGATACTGGAGCAATTTTATGGATATAAAACTAACAAACAATTAAAGAGTTTCAAAATATGTTACAGACTATTCTAGCATTATTTGATGTTTCAAAACCCGTAGGAAGTGATTTATTCTATTTTTTTTTTTTCAAAACCCATAGGAAGTGTTTCAAAACCCATATTTAATCTGGCCAGCAAATTACTCGTGAATTTTTGAAGTTGAGAGATTTGACACTTATCTTTATCTAAAAAATATATCATGAGCAAGTAATTTGTTATATAAGAAATGTGACAGTACATTGATCTCTTTTTCTCCTTCCATTTGTTTCTTAGTTCTCAATTATTCTTTTCAAAACAAACTACATTTCTTAAATAATCCTAATCAACCAATTTATGGTGTACAAAATTGCTTTACACTGGTTGCAATTGTAGCCTGTGAAGTGAAATTCATCTGAAAATATTTGCTCCAACTCATTAGTCATCAGTTGTCAGAGATAAATTTCAAATAATGCAGTTTAGTCCCCATTGTCATTGAATCATTGAAGTTTCTAATTTTCAAACTTGACATCCTAAATGTCACCCCCAGTTTCTGCTGCAGACCTTCAAGAGTTTGACACTTTTAAAGGTCTCTGTTAAAATTTGAGAGAAAAGAGAATTATTTGATTGAATTATGATTATTATTATGATAAGCCTCAATACAGTGCTTAATTCGTCGGTTATAAGGCCTAAAGAGCCATTGAAGTGTTTCTTAATATTACCTTTCTAGCCATTTCTTAACTCAAACTTATTCTTTATCAAATCAAATATGAATGAAGGTAGAATTGATACATTTTCAGATTTTCAAACTTGGCTAGTTATCTTCTGATTCTTTATCTTCGACAACTTCAAATAATATATGAAGTGTTTTGAGATATTCAAACAACCCTGGGTTTTGATGAGAACCTATACGTAGATTACGCACAAAACCCTTGTCAGCATTTTTTTCAATATAGTCCTCTGAAGCTCGGGAATTGCAGATTTTTCGACGCTCAAAGCTTTTGTAGTGTATGCTATCCCTGCTTCAAGCAAGAATTGACATCTGTCAATGGGTTAATAGCAAAAAATACATCCAGTGTAAAAGCATCATCACTTCTTGCACACAAGGAAGAGAATGTCAGAGAGGCTCTTTAAGTTTCATAAAAATTATTAAATTTTGAAACTGTTCAAGAAGGTTTGAAATTTGTAATCTCCTTGTTCCAATGCTGCAAGGAAGGCTAGTCTGCTCTCTGCTGTTGTATTAGCTACTAATTTTGCTTTTTATTTGGGCATTTTTACTAATTGCTAATTTTTCCTGTGTCTCACTTTACCAGTACAACTGGGCCAGTGCCGGAACACAATCTTTGCTTGACCGCTGATCTAACTGAAGATCTTGACAATTATTCACAGATTAATTCAGTTTCATGCAATTTTGACATTTTGAGTTTATCTTTGGATTAGTCCATTAAGTCATGTTAATTTCAATCAATCAAATATTTGAACATGCACCAAATCTCATCATGTTTTACAATACAAATGCCAGCAACATCTGATTCCAAATTTCAATTTATTCGAGTAACAATTGTCAAACAGAAAGAAGAAAATGATTAAATACCATCTGCTATCAACAACTAAACAAACATGAGAAATCAATTACTTGGAGTGGTGACAGTAATAAAATACTAAAATGAAGAAAGATGCAAATTATGATAAACAGCAATATAATTTCCAGTAATAAAACAAAATGGGCCTGGAGTTCACCATATGATCCAACAAACACAAAATGAAAGCAAAATTTCAGGTCTCATTGATTCATCTCATTTCTTCCCTACATAATCTGAAAAGCATTACTACTAAACTCTCAAAACAACAAAACATGTCTAAGCTTCGGTCTTTTGTGGCGCTTCCTCTGTGGGAGGAAGGATGGCCTTGGTGGTGGGTTTAGAGAGCAGATCAGTGTACTGCTGGAATGGTGAGCTGGAGAATCTTGTCTCAGTCCAGAAATCAGGCGTCAGGAAACCGTAAGTCTTCATCAAACAGTCAAATGTCGCCTACACAACAACAAAAGAATAACACAAATGTTTTATATACAAGTGTATGAATAACAAACTTATAATGCCCAAGTTCTTGTAACACTTGCAAAGCTTCATCAGAGAAGTCTTAACCATTTTTTTTATGACTATTTGTTATAGAACAAAAAAAAAAGTCAATGTGGCTTGAACTACTTGGATATATGAACTCATTCAAAATAGCCGTTCTCATCTAATTCAAAGAAACAATTAACAATTTCAGAGAAAATTATGTGAAGTAACATACCAATTCGCTCCACAAAATTAACTTCCTTCATATATGCCACTCAAATTACCAATTTCTTTACAAAGTTAGATAATAATAATATAGATATTAATAAAAAAAAAAAGCATGAAAGGGTTTGGTTTGTACCTTGACGAAGTTACCAAGGGTCTTGGTAGAACCACGGGAAGCGGTGAACACATCCTCAATACCGGCAAACTGGAGCACCTTCTTAGGCACACGTGCAGCCACGATTCCAGACCCACGCGGGGCCGGCACCATACGCACAGTAACGGACCCGCACTTGCCAGTGACCTTGCAAGGGACAGTGTGGGGCTGGCCAATCTTGTTACCCCAGTAACCCCTCCTGACGGGTACAACTGTCAATTTTGCCAAAATAATTGCACCGCGGATTGCAGTGGCAACTTCTTTTGCACACTTGACACCGAGACCAACATGGCCATCATTGTCACCTACCACGACAAATGCCTTGAACCGGGTCCTCTGACCAGCACGGGTCTGCTTCTGCACTGGTGTGATTTTCATTACCTGTGTAACAACAAAACATCATGTCACAAATCTTTGCCTCCAAATCAAGCACTTAGAAATATCAATGGATATTAGCAGTCACAAGGCACATAAATTGACCTGAAATATTCTCTTAATCAAGGAATTGTCATTAAAAAATGATAATTCTTTATCATTCCTATCTCTGGTAACTGAAAGATGATAATTCTGGTAAAATATGAGAGGTTGAGCAATAGTTTAGCTAGATTTACTCATATGCACAACATATATTTCATGCATTGCAAAAGAAACTATCTTTGATTGAGATAACAACAAGCCTTGGATCTTCTATAAATTATACAAAATAGTACTAAAATTACTAGATCCTTTATTGTACCTCATCTTTCAACCCTTTCAAAAGAGTCTCGACGATTTGATGCTCCTTGACGGGAAGCGAATGGAGATAGATCTGCTCCATGGAGGTGATGTGACCAGCTTTCACCAGGCGACCGAGCTTGGTGACTGGGACCCACTTCTCCTCCTCTGTCCTGTTGCCACGTCGACCACCACGTCTATCGCCACGTCCTCCACGGCCACCACGACCACGCTCGCCGCCTCCACGGCCTCCAAATCCGCGCTCGAATCCGCCTCTCTCCGCCATATCTCTCTTTCTTCTAGGTCAGGGTTTTAGGCTTTCAACTCAGCACAAAACTTTAGCCGCCGCGGGAGAGAGGGGAAATATGAGGTTCGCGATCATTTATATAGCTAGGGTTAGAAAGAAACGGATTTTCGTTCGTACCATCTTAAAATCGCAAATTCAGATAACACCCTCCAAATTTACTAAAATTATAAGGCAAATTCTTGTATGGACATAAGGACTTATTTGTAAAATGAGCATATTTTCATTTTCAAAGTTCAAACAGTCGATCCGACCGTTCAACATTATCTCCATATTAAAATGTACTTGGAGGTCAAATTTTACATTTTTTTGAATTTTTTTACTATTTATTAAGATGTGTACAAAATTCAATGGTCTGAATTTGACTAGTTTTGTAAAATACTGAATAAATAGTAAAAAAATTTAAAAAAAATGTAAAATTTGACCTCCAAGTATATTTTAATATGGAGATAATGTTGAACGGTCGGATCGACTGTTTAAACTTTGAAAATGAAAATATGTTCATTTTACAAATAGGTCCTTATGTCCATAGAAGCATCCCTCAAATTATAAATATCTCATTTTTTGCTTGACTTTTTGGAAAATCTCAACCGTTCTAATACGTTCCGCACGGATCTCAAAGCTCAAATAATACTGGCCATGCGCTATCCCCGAATAGGCATTGGACACGTCGTCACGCAAAATATGAGATATCTCAGAGGATACGCACTAATCTTAATATGCTATAAAGTTCAAAAAGTCAATATGAACATTTAATATGATTCTCAAATGAATATGTACTTAGGAAGCAAATTTTACATTTTTTATAATTCTTTTACTATTTTTTTAAAGATAGAAAATTAGAGCTTTTGAATTGTCCTGAATTTTCAAATCAAATTATTTTCTACCTATATAATGATATAGTAAAAAAATATAATTTTTTATAAATTTTGGTCTACAAGTACATTTTTATATGAGGATCATATTGGATATTGAACGGTTTAAATCAACTGTTTGAACTCTAAAAACAAAAATATGTATTTATAACGCGGCTAATTGTGTAATATAAAAGTGTTACCATAGGCTCACTCGAAATTTCTCCTTCAATACATAAAATCTCTTCAATAATGCAAAATAAATGAGTATTGTATTAAATTGTAAATACTGACTTCTATCATGTAGCTTCTTTATCCTTCTATCTATATTTTTTGTATGAAAACCAATATTTTTAATTTAGAAAGAGAATAAAAAAATTTCGTGAACTTTTATGTTTTACTAATATTAATATGACGTTTGCAATTTTGATGATAGAAATATGTGATATTGAAAATTTTGAAGGCAAAATTAAAAGGCTTTATGCTTTAGAACAATAAATATGATATTGCAATTTTGAAGGAGGATATATGTTTTTTTTATTTTTAAAAAGACATATGAGATTTTTGTGTTTTTGAAATATAAATATAATTTGCAGGTGATATTTTTTATATAAATATGTTAACATCACTTAAATTTATCTTTTCCTTTGGTTTGATGAGAATCCAAACTCTAAAAAATCATCATAAAAAGTTTGCCAATGTCATTGGATTTTTCTCATCAATACGAGCTTTGTGTAACTCTTTTTCTAGTAAATAAATCTGCTGTTATTCTAACCATTCAAAGTTTTCCATGGGCGAATCTCAATGAAAAACATTTTTTGATACGCGAATCTCAACAATTTTTTTTCAATGCGCGAATTTCAACAAAACTTAACTGTTGAGATCGGAATAACAAGTTCTTCTTGTTCCTTTAGAATAACAGCAGATTTATTTCCCTTTTTCTAAGGTAAAGGCCCATGTCACCCAACCTGGATATCAAGGCCCATGTCATCTGGGCCTCCGGCCCACATTTTAGCAGACGAATTAGTGGTCTGTTGATTTTTTGTTTTTTCGGTTTTGGTCTCTTCATTTTGTACTGAGTAAATATATTAACAGAGTAGGTTTCGCTTCATGCAGCGCAAGAACCATATGCAGTACTGTGTTGATTCTATAGTCCGTGCGCTGCATGAAGCCAAAACTACTCTGTTAAAATATTTATCCTTGTACCCGTAGAGTTAGAATGCCAACGAATTCGGATCTCCTAAAGTAACCAATTTTTTATTTAGATGCGAGCCGTCAGATTAAAGGGCCCCGTGCGCTCCACGTCTGGTCGGATTGGCCGGATTCAAATCGGACGGTCTAGATCTAAAGTAAAAATTTAGGTTACTTTAGGGGATCCGGTAGCCAACTCCTCTTTCTTCCCCGTTTCTATTTGAAGAATTATTAAGCGACTAAATCCCTGCTGAGATAAACAGTTCGCAAAATCAAAGAGAGAAGATAAACAGTTCCTTCTGCTTTTCTAGTTCTCCCTCCCTCTCTCTCTCTCTCGTTTTTGAACTCCGCAAGCTTATAGTAAACTAATCTATTATGTATTCTCTTTGCCTCCACCAATTCGACTCTGCTGAGATTCTATCAGACCCTTGAATGATGAGTCCTCGCACGCTTTCAGATTCTCTTCGCCATGCGACCTGTTCTTAGGCTGCATTTGCGAGCAATTTGTTTCTTTACCAATACCCAATATCCCGTTTGGTTGTCTCCTCTGCGAAGCTTCTGTTATGGTGGCCAGGGAAACGATGAAGAGAATTCAACCAAAAATTCAGAAAGGTCGAAAGTTATTCCTCAAAATGAATTGAACAATCGTGATATAGATGAAGATGTCGATGACAATGACGAAAAATCGGATTCTGAGCAAATTCCAGTTGAAACCCTCCTTGGGTTTCATCCCGAAGTGGAAAAAGGTGATGATTTTGAAGAAATCAGATCCAGATATAGCATTCGTGATGAAATAAGATCAGAGGCACAGAAAATTTTGGAGATTCTTCAACAAGATGGGCCTGGCTATAATGCCCGGCAGGTGCTCGATGAAATGCAACTCCAGGTTTCCAATGCTCTTGTCAGGGAAGTCCTTTTCCGTATCTTAGTTTCCATCAATTACTCAAATAAGCCAAGATGTGCTAAAATGGCATACAAATTCTTTGCTTGGTCAGCTGATCAGAGCAACTACTCTCACAATACTACAATTTACAACCTTACCATGAAAATATTCGCTCAATCAGAAGAGTTGAAGGCCATGTGGCGATTTCTTGAAGAAATGCTTAAGAAAGGTTTACCGGTAACAGCCCGCACGTTTAACATTCTCATATCCACATGCCTCGAGTCGGGCATGGCTCGAACATTAATTGAGAGATTTATGATGGCTAAAACCTTCAATTATCGTCCTTTCAGAAATTCCTTCAATGCAATCTTGCACTCTCTCCTCAGCCTGAAACACTACCGTCTGATTGAATGGGTGTACCAAAAATTGATTGTAGAAGGTCATTCACCTGATGTGTTAACATATAATATAATCTTGCGTACCAAATACATGCTTGGAAAACTCGACCAGTTCCATAGGTTATTAGATGAGATGGGGCGAAATGGGCTTGCACCAGATTTGCATACTTATAACTTATTATTACATGTTTTGGGTAAAGGGGATAAGCCATTGGCTGCTCTTAACTTGTTGAATTACATGAGAGATGTCGGGTGTGAACCGAGTGTACTTCATTTTACAAATTTGATTTACGGTTTGAGCCGTGCGGGAAATGTTGAAGCCTGCAAGTATTTCTATGATGAAATGGTGAAGATGGGATGTGAGCCTGATGTGGTTTGCTACACTGTTTTAATAACCAGCTATGTTTTGGCCGGGCAGTTTGAGGATGCACGTGGGGTGTTCGATCAAATGCTTGAGAAAGGCCACTTGCCAAATGTGTACACTTACAATAGTATTATAAAAGGGCTTTGTGGCATGGGCCGATTTCAAGAGGCATGTGATATGTTAAAGGAGATGGATTCAAGGGGATGTTTACCCAATTTCTCAGTGTACTGCAATTTGGTACGGAAATTGAGACATGCTGGTAAGGTGGCCGAGGCAACTGATGTTGTTGATTTTATGGTGGAAAAAAGACAGTACCTTCATCTGGTGTCAAGATTCAAGTTTTATAACAGATAAAATTTGGTTTAGGAATAGAAAGGTGTTATTACCTGTTACTTTTTTTTTTGTCTTTCCTTTTTCCAGATTTTATTGATTTAAAATTGAATCTTCTTTTAATTTCATAAAAAGGGTGACATGATTCCCTTTTCTTTAGATTTATTGTTAGAAAATACCAAATAAGTTCATCCAGAGTTGAATATAATTGAACATGTCTTATTGTACCTTGTTTGAATTGGCATGGACCTGGAATTGGTAAACCAGCAGTTCTGGTCGGTTTTGGTTCAATGAGAGCTGTCAGGTCACCAGGGCAGGTTATTTTGGGTTCAGTCGCTCTCTTTTGTTCAGGTCCGGATCCCCTAAAGCAACTCAAAATTTGAGTTTCGATCCGGACCGTCCGATCAGAATCATGGGCCAATCTGGTCCGAGGTAGAATTCACGGAGCCTTGTAAAAGTAGTTCTTTTAGAGAAAATGGAATAGATTTGTTAAGCAAAATACAACAGTCTCAAAATCAGAAACATGTAATTTTGATTTTTTTTTTTTCCCTTTTTGTGTGTGTTTATGTGGTGGAGACTCAATAATTAAAACTATGTAAAGTATGATATGGTGTCATTTGCTATGATTATATCTACATATATTAAATTTTTTAACCCATCATCTATGTATGTGATCTTTTTCAAAGTAGGTCAGTCAGTGCAGCAATACCCATTGGCAGTGCTTGTTGGGAAAGCACTATTTAATATCTTAACCATGAAGCATTATACTGATAGTGGTAAATTTTAAATAGGTCTAGTTGACATTAATTGCTTGTACCCCTTTGACCTATGGTCTAAATCAAGGGTTAGCTTGCAAACAATGTCCATATTTGTACACAATTTAGCAAGGAAAAACTAGATTTGTGGGGTTTAGGGTTTACCTATGGACATATTTGTACATAATTTTCTGGTACCTGCCAGGTTAGCTCTATGCTATTAATGCTCAAGTTGACTTCTTGTTGTTGTTTTTTTTTCTTCTGGCCAGAACTTGTTTTAAAGATTGACTCGGTCTACAATTATGCTTAGTTTTGGGATTAAATCCCACAAGACAGCAGGGCTGGTTGCTTAATTTTTAAGATAAATTTTCTGTTAGGTTTGGTGTTTATTTAAGTTGAAGTTGGAGATAAGATTAGTTCTGGTTTAATATAATTAAGTTGTTTTGTTAGGCTATACTAAATAACACCACAATATAAAGGTATACCTGAAATTTGCTGACAAGCAATGTGCAAGCATGAAAAGATATTGGTACCAAAGTACTTCAAACTGGCCGAATTTGCTAATAGGAATGTAAATTTGTGCCATGCCGTAACTAAATTCAGGAGAACGGTTATGGCACAGCACGACACGTTAGTCACATCGTGACTATATGTGTTGTGTTCAAATGTGACCGGTTATTTTTGTCACGTGTAGTCATAATTTAAGTTAGTTTATTTAAGATTCACCATTCGATCAAGATCTAGTTATCTTGATTACGTGTGATTTGCGTGACCACGTTCCGTGTCTTGATCAAATCAGTTTGCATATTGTGCCGTGTTAATTTTCCGAAAGAAGGTCACGTCAAGCGAATGGTCACAATACGGGATACACGGATCACAGTACGTGACCGGCACATATATTACTGTGATGTATCGGGCACAGCATGATTTTTCGTATTGCTGATATACATCGTTTAATATTAAAATTTGCAACATCAACAAATCAAGCACAATCCTGCTTTACTATAGGTCAGAATCAGATATGTACAGAACTAAGAAAATCCTTCAAATATTTTTTTTGAAGAAAGCGAAAATCCTTCAAATAATATATGAGAAAAACAATAATTTTATTTATCATTTCTTTTCCTCTTTCTTTTCTTCTTTTGCGGGACCCACCGATACAATATCAACCTTTCCAATTTTCTTCAATTTCTTTGCAATTTTCACTGTATCCATTTCACCAATAATTGTCATCTTTTGCTCTTTCAAATCAGCAGCTATTGAATCAACACCTGAACATTTTGCACTTCATCAATATTTTTTTTCTCATTTAAGTACCTGACTATTTATAAGAGAAGGATTATGTCAAACCAATTCAAAATCCATGAGCCCCTTAATATTCTAAAGCAACTATCAAAGAAACTTAAAAAAAATGAATATTATTTTAGGTAGATACTACTATTTTTGTATATTCTCTCCATTCATAAGCTATGAATATGCATCCAATTAATGTCACTCTGAAATTTCTTTTGTATCAAAATCAGTGGAGAATAAGGTTTAAAAAAAGAATAGGACAAAAAAAGGAAAATAAAGCAACATTGAAATTAAACTGGAGAGTACTTATTTATTCCATCACAGCCCAATCTGATCCAATTTGATCTTCACCTTGCATCTATTAATTTTCCTTGTGAAAAAGAAAAGTTTAAAAGGTGAGTAATAGTTACCATAAATATCAGCAACAGCTTCCATGGCTTTCTGCTTTGTTTTCTCATCAATCATGGAAAGAAGTTTCACAACCACCTTTTGCTAAAATTATACCATGATGGGTATCTATTAGTGAAACGATTTGAGATATAAATGTTGATCATGATGTATAGGTTACTTTTGAACTTACCTGAGCCATATATCTCTCAAGGAAAAAAAATAAGGACAGCAAGGTTTTGGGGATGAAGAAAGGGAACTTAGTTCTACTTATATAGAGAAATCTCATGTGAACATAGATAGATTTTCTGGGGCATTGAACAAATGGAACCTTTTTCACAAAGCTATGCATTTATTTTTGGGTTCTATGTAGATGTAGGGTCACAACTTATTCAAAAGATATGAAATAATTTGTCAATTTCGTCCATAAAATTTCAAAGTTTATGTTAATACAGTCAAAACCCCGAGATTTTTATTAATATCCAAAGTTTAATAGAAATTAATATTTATGTCCAGAATTCTGGGTTTTCGCCAAAAATGCCCAAGCCGGTCATTTTATGGCCGGCTTACTCTTTTTTTTTTTTTTTTTTTTTGAGACACTATGAAGAGCAAAATAATGAAATCTAACGCTGAAAATTAGAATTTTTTGTTTAAATTATTTGTTAGATTACTTCTTTATTTATAATTAGCATATTTATACTAAAATACACTAGATTACTTGAAATTATGTTGAATTACACTATATTACAATAAATTATGTTGAATTACACTAAATTACGTTAAATTACGCTAAATTACAATAACTTCGCTAATTATGCTGAAATACGGTAAATTACGCTAAAGTAGACTGATTATGTGCCATCTTTCATGAATCATAAAAAAAAGTAAAAAAATTTGAAAATAGTAAAAATTGGTATTCTACAAGTTCATTATGTAACTAATTTACTGAGCTACTTATATTGAATAATAGAAATGAAAATCTTAATCGAAAACTTCAACTCAAGTTTTGAGGCTCTTTCCTTTGTTTTTTGGCAATTCTGAATTTACAAAAACAACATAGTGGTCACGGACGCATGCATATTTTCGCAAGCTTTCTGAAAAGTGGTCATTTGCTGAAATCGGACACTCGAGCGCCGTTTTATGACCGTTTGAAGTTTCGTCGTCGTTTTTCGCCTTTTCAGTGAAGATATCGTCCCTATTTATATGTAATTTAGCGTAATTTACTGTATTTTAGCGTAATGTAATGTAATTTAGTGTAATTTAACTTAATATAGTGTAATTCAATATAATTTCAAGTAATTTAAATTTAGCGTATTTTAGTATAAATATGCTAATTATATATCAAAAGAAGTAATCTATCAAATAATTTAAACAAAAAATTTAAATTTTCAGTGTTAGATTTCATTATCTTGCTCTTCATAGTGTCTCCAAAAAAAAAAAAGTAAGCCGGCCATTTTATGGCCGGCTTGGGCATTTTTGGCGAGAACTCATAATTTTGGACATAAATATTAGTAATATTAATTTCTATTAAACTTTGGATATTAATAAAAATCTCGGGTCAAAACTCAAAACCACACAGTAATCTAATAAATTTGTGGAATTTTCAAAAACTTCTAGTACCAGATATTCCATACCAGAAAAAAAATATATGGTAAACTTTTGAAAATTCTAGAAAAAGCCTTTTTGATTCTTTCGCAAGTTTACAAATTTTGTCAAAAATAGGGTCGTCCTTTAGTCAAATTTGATTTACCAATCCAAGTCATTGGATAAGCCGACATTTTTATTAATATCCAAAGTTTAATACAAATTATTAATTATACTCAGAATCGGACCAATTATCGATATATACCCTAAGCCGGTCATTTTCTGGCCGGCTATGTACCTTTTTTTTTTTTTTTTTTAAACGCCAAAAACTCTATAAAATAGCACCTCCTCCCCTTCAGATCTTCACACAGCCCGAGGCAGCTCGCTACTGTTGAGGTAATATTTTTTTTATTTTTTTTATTATGTTTTATTTTATATATTAATTAATTAGTTAATTGTTTACTATTTAGTTAATTATTTACTATTTAGTTAATTGTTTACTATTTAGTTAATTGTTTACTATTTAGTTAATTGTTTACTATTTACTTAATTGTTTACCATTTACTTAATTGTTTACCATTTACTTAATTTTTCAAACCTGTGATGGAGGATACCGGTTTGGTATCATAACAACAAACGGCTCCGAGTCACTCAACAATGTCTTCCGAACGAGTCGTAGCTTGCCTGTTTGTGCCGTAGTTGAGGATACGTTCTACACGTGCAACAGATGGTTTGTTGAGCGGCGTCAGCGAGCAATGGAATTGCAAGACAAGGGACAGGTTCTTTTTGACCGGGTTTTGCAAAAGATCAAAAAACGTTGGGGGAAAGCTTCAAAAATGAAATTGGTGCGTTACACGCAGGGCCAAGGTCAGTACCAAGTTTCATCCCCAAATGAGTACGTTCTTTGCACCCGTAGCGACATGGGCAACATGGAACCCACTCACAGGGAGTTCATGTATATTGTGACGCGCGGTCCCGACAGACAAATGGAATGCACTTGCAGAGGTATTCAGTTAACTTCTATTCTGTGCGCTCATGTCTTAGCTGTTTGCCGTGACCGAAACTGGCAAGAGGACGACTTTGTTGCAGACTGGTATAAAACACCCTATCTTGTGAGTACTTGGAACCATGTGTTCAATCCAATTGGCAATATGGGAGACTGGCCTCCTAACCCTGGAGACAGAATCCTTCCGAGTAGTGGTTGGATTAGGAAGGGGAGGCGAAAACACATCCGTCATGTAATGACGATGGATGAAATGGAAGGTAGACGAAGGGGGCATCAGCCTCGCCGTTCCACTTCCGATAGGCAACGAAGAGGTATGTAACATTCATCCAAAATTATTTTTCTTTTCAATTTATACCAACTTACTAAGTAACACATGCAAATGCAGAGGCAAGAAACGCAACAAATGCGGCAGAAAATGAGCGAGTAATGGCGTCGGGAAGTGGGTCCGGAGGGTCACGGCGTAGCACAGCTACGAGCCGTTTAGATGCAGCTGCTATGTATGCCGAAGCAATGGGAGAGGCGGTTGACATAAGAGGAGAGGCGGTTGGGGTGCAAGGGGAGCCATCTGTCCAACCGAGGAGGTCCACTACTAGACGCACAACAAGAGCATCTACAAGCCAAGCAGGGCCATCTGCAGCCCAGGCCGGCCCATCTACAAGCCAAGCAGCGCCATCTGGAGCCCAGGCCGGGCCATCTAGTGAGCAACCAGAGCCACCTGCTAGGCCATCTCGTAGGTCATCTTTCGCAAGTGGTTTACTTCGGGGATTTAGACGTGGTAGTAATAGGTGATTTATATGCATGTTGTAAAAATTGTGTGGACTCTATTTGCATTTTGTGTGTACTTTATTATTTTGTACGAAACTCAGAAATGAAATATTTGACTCTAATAGAAATCACCTAAAACAAAAATAATGCGGTTTAAAAAAAAAAAAAAGGTACATAACCGGCCATAAAATGGCCGGCTTAGGGAGGGAACATAGCCGGCCAGAAAATGGCCGGCTTGGGTATATTTCGATAATTGGTCCGATTCTGGATATAATTAATAATTTGTATTCAACTTTGGATATTAATAAAAATGTCGGTTGGATAAGTCAAGTCATAAAATTTAAATGCTTAAAAAGTGTCCATTAATTTTACTGAAATGCGAGAGCCAGCCTTTGGTCTAGCGATAATAACAATGCTCTTCGTGTGGGAGATCGCAGGTTCGAAATCCAAAAAGAACAATTTTTTATGGATATTAAATAGTTAGATAGCTTGACTTTCAACCTTTAAAATTTTTTTGTACTGAAATGCAGTGGTAATAATGGATATATACACATAATTGCGGGTCAAATAAGAAATGATATCCTTGGGATTTATATATGTTACTTAATAGTACATTATAAAAAAACATTTCTTTTCTCTTAGTGATGGCATTCATAAATTGCAGTTGGCATTGACTATGCTCCTTTTTCTTTCATCACTCTTTGGATTATAGGCCTTTGTTTGGGATGGAAAAAAAAAGGAAAATAGAAGCTTTGTTGTTGCTTGAATTAATCGCCATAAAATATGTAGTGCAATGTGGTTTGGTCATAATAGCGACAACATAAGTATGGTTACTTAGTGAAAGAATGATATATTTTAAGTTATTAACGAAATGGATGATGACTGTGTTATTGAATCATGCACATACGACATCCAACTTTTGAACTAACATTTATAATATCATGCATTCTAATTGAAATTCAATAATTGGCCCATGAACTCAACGTTTGGTGCGGAAATTTGTTGATAATATTATTTTTTAACAAGAAATTAGATACTTTTTCTCCAAAGCGTTTCTGAAAAATAACAATAGTTAACAGAGAATTCGGAATGAATGAATGAGTTCAAAACAACTTGTCATTTGTAAATTAATGCATTCAGAAAATAAGAACAAATATTGTCAAAATTTTCAAAATAAGAATTTTAAAAGTCAGGATGAACAAAAAAAATAATTGCTTGCAAATATTTATTATGTTATTATAGATGAGGAGGGTTCAAATGCCTCTATTTTTTGTGCCTCTATTTTTTTAAATTTTAATAACTCAAAATTTAAAACTTAAAAGTCAAAATAAAACTGTTAGATATGAGCTACATTATTTATATATATATGTATAACAAATTATGATATTTCAACTTTGTTGTGTTTGTAATCAAGAGTTTGTAAAAATGTACTGATGTACATCTAGACCTTCATTATCAACGTATTAATTCACATAAAAACAAAATTGAAATGTTATAATTTTTTATGAGTACGTAGTGAAAATTATATAGATCACATCTAATAGTTATATTTTAATATTTATGTTTTAAATTTTTTTTTTTTTGAAGGTTAGTGGCTTTAAATGCCAACTAACAATTTCATTGATAAAAAAACGTATTTACAATAGGTCAAATGACCGTAATTTCTAAATCTACTCTTTTATTCTCATAAAATCTTCTCACCTAATCTAGTATTCTAATCCTCATCTCGCTCCACGACCGGATTTGCTTCTTCGACCGCCATCGCCCTCCGACGGCAACCGGATCTACTCACCATCGCGCTCCAATCGAAATGTTGATCACCGTAATACTTTAATTGCCATCTCACTCCACGACAGGATCCGCTTCTTCGATCGCCGTCGCACTTCGACGGCAACCGGATCTACTCATCGTCGCGCTCAAATCGAGATGTTGATCACTGCGCCATCTCGCTCCACGACCGGATCCACTTCTTCGACCACCGCCGCGCTCCGACAACGGTCGAATCTACTCACCGTCACGCTCCAGTCGAGATGGGGACTCTACACTCCGAGCTCCGACGATACCGCACTCCCGGCTCCGATCGGCTCCTCTCGGCTCCGGTTCCTCCCCCCTCCCTCATTCTTCTCTCCGCTCGAGAAGGTAGAACCGAGAGAGAGGGGAGGTGTTGTGTCGGGAATGAGATCTACAAAGTGTGAAAAAAAAATGGAGCTAGGTGGAGGAGGAGGAGGAGAATGGCGGCTATCAAAACTCTAGTTTTGAGTCGCTGTTAAGACCACCAATCTTATTTCTTATGTTTTAAATTTTGAGTTATTAACGTTTTAAAGATGAAGACATAATGAAGACATAATGAAGACACAAAAAACAAAAACATTTGAACCCTCCTCCTCATTATAGATAAAAGAAACTCTTGCGTCAATTATTTACCTCCGTCAAGTTTTAACTTGATAGTTGATTCGGACTGGAAAATTCTGTGTTTCATTTTTCTTATATGAATAAGGCGTAATCGGAATTTTGACCATAACGAAGCAAAGTTGACAAACCTGCACTAAACATTAGTGGCCTATTTGGTAAAATAAATAGCCTGGATTAAACATGTCCAAAACCCAAGATGCAAAAAACATGTGAAACGCTAGTTAAGCTATTCATTCCATTCCAGTTGTAAAAAGAAATATTGTTCTTTTCTCTTTAGGTTAAATCACAAACTATTTATGATTGAAATACATCTTGTGTGAGAACTAGCTAGTTATATATATTCACTTCATTTCTACCAAAACTATAGCACAAATATGTTGTGGTTCATAGTCTTTTATTCTACTAAACTTTTAAACAAAGAACTATTTACTTCTACTAAAATTTTAAACAAATAATTATTTGAATTTCGTATCTTGTATTTATACCAAACAATTAGTTGAGATATTGGTGTAAATCAATTCAAACACAATAATACAGGTATAAAACCTACAAAAGTTATGAATTAAGAAAATCGATTTATATTTGAGAAGCAGATATGTTGACATGAAGTAAATAATAGTTGATTTAATGAGCTCAGATATGTCGATTTAATAGTTCCAATTCTCAGTCTGTCTTGTCTCAATAATTCCAACTAAACTAACTCATTATGTCTTAATAGTGCTTATAGAAAGTCTTAATATTGGGTTTTTCCAAGTCTTATGAAATATTATTAAATTTACAATTGGCTTAATAGTGCATTTTAGAAGTCTTAATAGTTTTTTTCACAAGTCTTAATTGCTAATACAAATGGTTTATCTTAATTGTTATTACTTAGAAGTAGCATTATTAAGACTTGATAAGTGAAGTATAAATAATCAATTATGGACATTAACTGTAAATTTAGTAGTTTATTTTGCTGGGTGTCAGTTGAAGCTTTTCACGACCAATTTATTTTGAAGTGTATGTATTCTGTTTTGCACTACATGCAGTTTGTATCCTCTGATAATAGGACTAATTTCTTCTATTGAGGCCTAATTTTGATAGGAGTAATTTATTTGAGATAATTAAGAGAATTAAGATCTAAATAAAGTTAGTTTAGTTTATTTACTATATTTTAATGTATTTTGCACAAGTGTTGAAGAATATTGAGCCACACAAAAGGGGAAGAGAATTTTGTGGATCAAAATTTTCAAAAAATACAATAAGTTTCTTTCATACTAAAAGGACACTGAAATATGACGCGATCCTTGAAAAATAAAAAAATTATAATTCTAGTAAACAAATCTGTCGGGTTTCTTGAAAAGTACAAAAACTTGTGATTCTAATAAACAAATCTCTTTTATGTATGATCTTTGCCTTTAGCTGTCGTGCAAAACATTTCAGAAAAAGACATTACAGTAGACTCTTGAACTTTGAATTAGTATATGGGAAAAACACAAACATCCTTTTTATATTTTAATCACAACTTCAAATACCCTTTTGCATTTCTACACTCTAAAAGAGTTGCAAATATCTCATTTACTCTATTTTTATATCATGTTGAATGAAATATTGCAAAATTACCCTAATTAAATGCTGTATCGATCGATCATAGAAAAATATATTGGCAAATTCTTCTATGGGCATAAGGACCTATTTGTAAAATGAGCACATTTTCATTTTCAAAGTTCAAACAGTCGATCAGACCGTTCAACATTTTCTCCATATTACAATGTACTTGGAGGTCAAATTTTACATTTTTTTGAATTTTTTTACTATTTATTAAGATGGGTACAAAATTCAATGGTCTGAATTTGACTAGTTTTGTAAAATACTTAATAAATAGTAAAAAAATTCAGAAAAATGTAAAATTTTACCTCCAAGTACATTATAATATGGAGATAATGTTGAACGGTCGGATCAACTGTTTGAACTTTGAAAATAAAAATATGCTCATTTTACAAATAGGTCCTTATGCCCATAGAAGCATCCCTCAAATATATTTATTGGTTGGTACGTAATGGCATCTTGTACCAAAAGTTCATTGGCCTTAAAAATAGATGAAATCTCCAAGTCACATAGTCAATGATATATACCCAATGTTCTAAATAGCGCGCTATAGCGTTTTCGGACCAAAAAAGCTATGACGCTATGGCCATATAGTGCGCTATTTCGCGCTATAGCGGCGCTATATGGCCACAGCGCCGTTTTTTCAGCCGTTTCACTATGACGCGATAAACGCTATTTAAACCTTTGATATATACTCAATTATATAGCTTTTATGTTCAAAGTAGTTCTAACATTAGCCATCACTTTTCTATTTTCTCCTAGATAAGAATTGTGTAAAGTAATGCCAGAAAAAAAAGAATTGTGTAAAACATGATGAATTGACTATTAGAGGATTCTCTGCAGCGCGCATCTTAAAGTGGAAACATGCATATTAACAAATATTATTAGTGATTAGATTGAGAAATAAGTTTGCTAGTCTAAGATAAAGAGAGAGGTATCGCTACATACATACATAGAGGATGGAATTTTGACATAATTCGATTCATCAGGTCGCTTTGAGATTCGTGCAACTCAAATCTTAAAAAGCTTTCTTAAACATCCATCCATCTATACGTTGTGCAGCGCACGGATAGAGCAGCAGAGGATCCACACATTTCGAAAACACCTTTTTTGGGTAAATATGCCGTTTACTGTTGTTGTTGTACATGTCAAATAAAAAGACACTTTCTTATTATTTGTCACCAGACCTCAAAAGTTAGATAAATTATACTTAAATTTAATGTAAATGTTTTCTTTTTTCTTATTAGAGGTTATAGTACTCTTGACTTAGTTTTTGAGTCTTGATCACATTGAGGTTGGTAATTAATTATCAAGTACAATTTAATTTTGAATTCAGAGTAGGTCCAATGCCCATCGGACCTACTTTGGTTTGATGGGCTCAATCACTGTTCGATCTGTATTAATCCACTTTAAATTCCGTACAAAATTGCTTAAATTTCCGTGTGCACATATCGTAATGCGGATCAGACGGTATTAGAGCTCATTGGACCCAAAAGTAGGTCCAATGCCCATCGGACCTACCCCATTCTCTGTAATTTTACATTCCTAAATAAAAAATAATTTAGCAAATCAACATTTAATGTACTCTAGGCATAAATAATACACAAAATATCACCAACAAAAAATGATGAAATTTGTGCATGTTTTAATTTTCATCAAACGATTTGAACTTTTCAAATTCAAAGAGCCTTTAAAACATATCAAGGAATTAATATGAATATATTCAAATCGTATGAATTAATTATAGGCAATAATATACATCTTCAATAAAATACTGATAATTTTTTTTTATTTTGAAAATATGAACACCTCTCTTTTCTTTCTGTTTTTTTTTTTTTTTTTTTTTTTTTCATTTTTTTTCATTTACATGACCTGTTCCGACTTCCAACAGGTTTTTCAAACTCCGGCAAATCTGCCGGATTCGGATTCGGATCTTGTCTCCAATCAAGATACTAACCCGACTCCGAGATGCGTATGTCAATGCCATGTTGGACCTAGCTAGCATTTAGGGAAGTGCATTTTCTACATCAAACGGACCGGAGGCTTATTGGACTAAGCGGATACCTCAGAGTGGTTCAATCCGACCTGGGTTGACTGAATATGAGAAGAGGTTGATTGCTGAAATTTACAAGTACAAAAATAAACGACCTAAAAATAAATTTTCACATCAAGAGAACAAGTACCAACTAGGATATTAATTTTAACAAAATGCAAATCTACCAGCATTATAAGTCAAAAATATGATCCGGTACGAGGGCAGAAACAGAAGCACTCAAATAAAAAAATAAATTTTACAATAGCTACACATAATCCTATCCTTGCAAACATGCCCTCAAATAAAAAACATAAAAAAAATAAGAAAAATCAGATGGAAACAAAACTCAATTAGTCCAAAAAGCCTAAATATTCAATAAAACCACAGCTGGGATTTGAATTCAACTCATATCCTTCAGCCTTCTCTTCAGAACATCTATCGACTTCTTCCTCGCACTCTGTTTTGTGTTTCTATTTGAGAGGCTACCAAACAGCCGATCTGGTGCATCTTTATACTTTTCACAAATAATCGCCACCTTCTTATGATCCAAAGCTCCATAGTTCTTCACTCTAACAACTGGATTTATGAAATTTTCTGGCTGGTTACTCAACAATAGGTTCACCAACTGCCTCACCTCCACCAAGCAATCCGTAAAAGTTGCCTCATTACCAATTTTCTTAACACCTGTACTGTCGTAGCGATCGTCAGCAAAAGATTCAAGCAACTTCAAATCATTGTCGATACCAGCCACGGCATTGACATTGAAACGTTTCAAACTGTCACTCAAAAAGGTTGTCATGATATAATCTGAAACATGGCCTAGTGCACCAATTGCGACTTTGTAAAGCGCCTCTAGAGGTAGTATTTGTTGTGCAGCGGACACAACTGAGTCGAGATATACCAAAACCTCATTCATGTAGTCATTTGCATGTTCAGATACCTCTTCTGCTGTCCAATTAATGTTGGACATCTGTCCCATTATGCTGTCTAATTTGTCATTAACAAGGTATAGGAGTTTATTATATGTCACATTTTGTGTTGCCTTTAGTACAGCCTTGGCCGTCAGACCTGAATGTGGCCTCTCTACAATCCGTTTTGGGACACCACAAAGCTGTCCTGCTTGCCAGAGAAAGAAACTGTCACAGGCCCGTTCAAAAACTGATATGTTAGACCCGATTTGCATTGCTTGGGGCACACCAAAGGCGCCTCCATGTATTATATTTAATAAAGTATTGTTCAAAACCTCAATCAATAGTTTGTCAAGGTACTTTTTCACAACCTCGTAGGAATTGACAATAAAGCCCCCACCATACGACATATAACTAACCGAATCCTCTATAAAGGACCTTATGACACGGCAAACATCTGGTACTGATGAAGAAAAGGATGCCACATATGGAAAATCTGGAATCCTATCCATAGCTTGTAAATTGAAAGATACCACATTCATATTATATTCGTATTCCTTTTTTAGAACCATTTGCTCATAGGAATCGTTAGTAAGGGTGTCGCTAATTTGCTTCCTACACTCGGTAAGAAGTAATTCATGGTACTTATCCCGGGACTTATCAAGTATATTCATCAGAGGATCGACATGGTAACCATATCGCTTCAAAGTCGCACCTAGGAGGCTCACATAGTCCTTTATGAGTAACAGGTGACTCGCTGTGTCTAGCTGAGTAAATTGATCCTCTAGGATGGCTGTAATCTTTGCAATGGCTGTGTCCCAAGTGGATTCGACCTGCTCCTCTGTTAGCAATGCACCAGCTGTGCGCAATACCCGATCCTCTACAATAAAAAAGCCTGCAACTTGTGTAAAGAAAGGCCGGTGTGATTCTAGAAAAGGTTGCATGGTTGACACTTGTAGGTCAAGCTGTAGTTGCATCAGCCGATTTTTGTGGTAGTAATCACGAAACTTTTCACCGATCCCCAGGCATGAGTAGACGTGATATGCACGGTGCACTGAGGTTAGGTCGAAATCCAACAAGACATCCTCCTCAGCTTGTTCAGTTGAGTCTAAGGAGTAGACATACTCATTAAATGCAGTTGACCCAGTGCAAGACTGTTCCTCAGCCTCTCTCTGACGGGACCGCATCTCCTCGTCACGCTGCCGTGATGTGGCAGTCTGACGGATTGAAAGCTGTCCTATCTCCCTGGCGGTGGTTCTGATATAGACTAGCCAGTCATTGAACTCCCCACATACTTTCTTCTCAATGTGAAGCTTTATAGCTGGCAGTTGCTTTGAGATGACTCGTCGGAGTGATTTAACAGGTATAGAATGGATGTAATCCTTCTGGATAATGTCTAGGGTTTTCAATGCAGGGTAGAAGCGGCCTTCGGACACGTCACAGTTGCATGAAAGGCACAAGCTGGTCACATGCACACATACCTGTGGTTATAAAAAAAGTAAGTACTATAATGGATATAATGAGATAGGTTCAGCTAGTTCCAGAACTATTGCGACCTAACTGGTACAAGTCCAGGAACTGGTAATACAACACAACATCTTCGTAATGTAACCCTTTGGACCAAATTTGGTACAAGTCCAGGAACTGGTAATACAACTGGTACCAGACCAAGAACAATCTTATCTTTTTACATGAATATACTAAACTAAAGCACCAGACTTAATCAATTTCTAAACAACTCTGTAGTGATACAGCAGTGCCTGGTGGATGGTACCAGTTGCTGCTTGCTAAAACGTGTTTACTTACAAACTTGACTCTCTACAGTGCTTCAATATAAGACTGCATACTCAAAACTGAGTCAAACTTTACTCTTGGTTAGTCCATTCAGCCAAATCATTGGTAAAAAATGTGTGTCAAAATTAATTGAACTCTTTCAGATTATTATGCTCACAAAACAATTAGGTAGTCATGGTGCTGATTTGATGACATAATTAAGATAGGGCCAAATTAGTTAAGTTTGTCAAGGTATCTTTTCCAATTTCTTAAAGCTTGCTTCACATCATTCTGGATATTTACTTTTTAGGCAATTTCATTGCTGCCTAAGTGCTTTTAAGTCTATTTAGGGTTCCGATGTTATGGATAACTCCACAAGTTATAACTCATTTAAAAAAAAAAAAAAAAATTCTCTTTGGGGAATCTTTTGTGCAGGCGTGCCTCTTCCTATCTTCTTTTAGTGTTATCTCTCTTTCACTTGATAAACCCAAGCCCCAGCTTCCCAATAAAATCCTTAGTGCATGATATGAACAATTCACATCAGAACCCTATTGAACCAAAACATGATAAAACCAAAATAAAAAATAGCTCCAAAGTTGAAAATCAATAGCCAGACACCTAAAATGGACAAAACCTGGTAGTCCAATAAGCAAAAGTCAGCCCAACTTATACAACATGACTTAATCTGACCAAAACTAGCCTGCCTGCCACCTCTCACAAGAAACAAAGTTGTATATTTATGTTGCGCTATATTTATTGTGCACAACAAAGCTTCATATTTCAATTTAACCAAGCATTTTATAATTTAGTAAAGTTCCTGTACATGCAGCAAACTTGTAATACCTTCAAGGCGAGTATGGCCTCAGCAACATTCCTATTCACTGAGTACAACTCGATCAACTCCTCGAGCTTTGCAAGAAGGCCGACGCTGATATCTTCCAACCTGGAATTCTCTAAAGTCAAGTTGCTTTTCAAATTGTCAGCATCAATCAAAACCCCTCTTAATTCGTCAACTGCAAGAATGAACTCTTCATAGTGAAGCTTACACAGCTCCTCTATCTCGGTTTCCTTCTTTTTCACTATGTTGCGTAGGTGGTGTAGGAGGGCTTCTGGTTTGCCCGACTCAAATACATGCCTCACGATAGGTCCCTGTTCGAGATGTTACAACATTAGTTTGCATCAGAGCATAATCATTGTTGGTACCATAGTCACAAGATTCGCAAATTATTCGCGAATAATTTGTTTTTTTGGTGATGGCGAACTGAACGCCGAATTGTTCGGTTGACCGAACTTTGACTGAATTATTCACGAATAATTCGTGAATTTTACGAACTTTTCCCGAATTTTACGAATTATTCGTGAATATTTCCCAGAATATTTTTTTTTGCTCCCTTGTGGGACTGAGATCTCTGGTCTGGCATTCCTGAATTATACCCGAATTATTACCGAATCACGAATTTGTGACCCCGCCGAACTGAACCCGAATAATTCATTTGTCACTATGGTAGGTACCCTAGTGCCATTACTGTTAAAAGGTCAGTGTTCTTTTGGAGGATCGGGTCAATTAGCTTCAGAAAATGGTAAAAATAAAAAGAGACATACCACATCCTCTCCATTAGCAATGGCAGCAGCCAGGCCCGGGCCAATACCACCATCACCTCCATTTTCTACCACAGCTCTCTTCTTTGGCTGTACATGCATTTTTCTCCAGCTATGAGTAGAAAAATATGTAAAGGAAATCTATGTTAGTTTACAAAAGCAAAAGCATTTCAGCTACATATTCATTCAGAATATTCAAAAGTAGAAATTAACAATTTGAAAAAAAATCTTCCTCGAATTTCTTAAATGGTTCATGATTAGTCATATAAACTTCTTGCAAAGGAAAAAGGAACTTAAATTAGGGTTCAAATAAATTTACAAAATTAGGGAAGAGCGAAATTTACCGTGAGATTCGAGAAGAGAAGAGCGAGATTCGCAATTTGGGATTTGAGTGGCTGCGCTGAGAGAGAGCAGCGCCAGGCGTTTTTTTTTAGTTTCGAGAGTTTTTGTTTCGAGCAAGAGAGGGCGGCGCAAAATGACTCAAGCAAATTGAAACGGACGTATTATTTGTGCGTTGAGATTCGTGCTAAGTTAAAGAATGATTCTGGGCCGTCCGTTTCCAATTTGCTTGAGTCAGGAACCTGAGTAGGGTGCACAAATAGCTCATGACTCAGAAATTGTTCGAATTAATTCGGATTTAACTTACTAATAACTTGAGTCAGTTTTGACTCAAATTAACTGACTCGGTTGAATCATGAGTCGAATCCAAGTTACTCTCAACTCAGACCAGACCCTAATTCATTTTTCAGTTCCTGCACAATCCCCTTTTGATCATTCTCTTCTCTTCGCCACTTCTCTAATTCTACTTAAATAAAAAGTAGCTAGCACAGTTTCTACTGAATCTGACTAGTAAAATACTTTCAGTTAAATAAAAAAGAATAGTTTAGGTAGATTAAAGTCAAATAAAGAAGCTAAAATTCAATAGTACGTAATTTAGATGAAACTGTCAAAATGGAATTGTCAGATAAGAGAGTTGGCTCACGAGTCACAAGTTGAGTCGAGTTAACTCAAGTTGCTCGTGAGTTGATTTCGAGTTGGATTTTCAAATCGGTCCTGAATGAGCAATTCGAGTTGACTCGACTCATGAGTTGAATCCGAGTTACCTCTAACTCAAACTTAACTCGACTCATTAGCGGTCCTAACTGGAGTGATCCGAACTTAATTTGTTTGAGTCAGGTACCTGGGGAGATCCGAATTCTGAGCAGAGTCGGGTGGAGAATTTTTGTTTAAGAAAGAACAAAACAGAAATTTAAACGTCTAAATTAATTAAAAAAAATTATCTATCTTGAAAAAATATGCATGTACTTATTATTTTTTGTTCTTTTATTTATATAATTGGTTTTAGAAAATTCATATTCCGGTTAGAGATGATAAAAAAAAAAATACAAAATGACTACTCTTTATTGTCAATATTTATAAAACATTTACAATTTAAAAAAAATCAATCGCTTTTGAAAGATTAAAAAAATCAATGGACAACTAAATTACACTTGATAAGTAAACAACCGAAATTTTTATTAATATCTCAATTAAAAAAATTACACAAATGTCCTCGATTTTTTTTAAATGTCCCAACTGTCAGAAATCCTGACAGTTCCAGTTAAGAAAACTAGTTCCACTTATATAGAGAAATCTCATGTGAATAGATTGTAACCTTTTCACAAATAATTTTTGAGGGCATTGAACAAATGGAACTTTTTCACAAAGGATGGATTTATTTTTGGGTTCTATGTAGATATGGAAGAGTATCTCTGGGTACTCTATCAGGTAGAATAATTTCTAGCTGAGTCAAAATCATTTTGGTGCAAATTTAAATTATAAGAGGCCTGCTTTAAGATTCATGCTAGATTAAAACAGACGATGCAAATCTCATTATACACGGTAGGGTACCACAATGAATTTGAAATCATGTAGATGTAGGATCACAACTTGACAAATATCGAATCATTTCTCAATTTTGTCCATAAAATTTCAAAGTTTATGTTGATACCATTAGTACTTCCAAAACCACACAATAATCTAAGAAATTATATCCTTGAAATTTATTTAAGTAACTTATAGTACATTGAAAAAATAAATATAAAAATTTCTTTTCTCTTAATGATGGCATTCATAAATTGCAGTTGGCATTGATTATGCTCCTTTTTCTTTCATCACTCTTTGGATTATGGGCCTTTGTTTGGGATGAAAAAACAAAAACAAAAAGGAAAACAGAAGATTTGTTGTTGCTTGAATAAATCGCCTATTATGGCCATGTTTAATTGTGCATAAGTTATAGAATAAGTATCTTATTTTGCACTTATGTTGTCAAATATGAATAAAGTGTGATGGAATAGTATGTCATAAGAAACCACTTATGCTGTCATAAATTAACCCACCTATTTAGGTATCATAACTTATGATGCGTTTTTTCTCTTTTAAAATTATTTACGTAATATGTGATGGAGAACTTATTTGTATTAGCATTTCTATGTGATGGACAATTTATTTGTCATTTGACTTTCTAAATTAGATACCGTTGCAAAATAAAATATCTAAATTATATAATATTTACTTTTAAAAACCTTCGGATATAAATTCTCGTGTTCTATATTTCTTTTGTAATTTTAATTCAATAAAACACAATTCAACAATAAAATATAACAACATACAACTTAACAATTAATTTAACTCGTGACTTAACTTAAATCCACAACCAAATAAGAATATTTTATGCTGTCATAACTTAGAATAAGCAACTTATTTGATCATAACTTCAACCCACAATCAAACATGGGCTATATGTTAATCTATTCGTTTGAAAACTTTGGGTTTAAATTTCAACATCTATGCATTATATAATTTGGGGTAAATTTCGCTGGAGGTCACTCAAGTTTGATTTGTCCCTTTCTAGTCACTCAACTTTGTCATTTGTCTCAATCAATCACTTTATATTTTTCCGTCCAAAATGCTAACGGAATATTCTCATTCCGTCCAAAATATTAACGGAATATACTAGTTCCGTCCAAAATACTAACGGAATGAGAATATTCCGTTAGTATTTTGGACGGAAAAATATAAAGTGACTTGATTGGGACAAATGACAAAGTTGAGTGACTAAAAAGGAACAAATCAAAATTGAGTAACCAATTCGCGACAAATGACAAAGTTGAGTGACCTCCAGCGAAATTTACCCTATAATTTGGATGCAATCATATATCACTATTAAAGCATCGGATTCAATTGAAACTCCGTAGTTAAGGTTTAATTGTTTCATCAAATAGAATGAAGAATTTCTACTGAATTCATTATTAAATTTTAAAAATAAAGTGTAAATTTATAAAAGCTCTTTAACAAAAAAAAAAAAAATGCGTTCTACGATCGATATTTTATTTTAATAAATTTGAGAATAAGTTCAACATATTTTATTTTTATAGTACGTTATTAATTAATTGTAATTACTATGAGCATTTTCAATAATATAAAAACATGATAATAATTGGTTGACCCATCGATCCGACCAGTGAACCGTTGAACTAAAACTTTGCTGGGTCAACATTCGGTCACGTTCTTATAACATTGCTTTGGAGAGCACCTAATGTAATAAAATAAATGGGTGAATTTTAGTGTTCTTCTATTTTCAACATTTGCATGCATCCTTTTGAGCAATTAATCAATTCGATTTTCTAGTAGTTGTACATATCTCCCAAAATTTAGCCATTCAATTGGTAAATATCCCACAAGAAATATTTATAAGACTGCAACAAAACAAGATGTTAGTAACTAGTAAAGATAAAATTTACAGCTGTATAAACACTGAAATCGGAACACCTATCTCACCTGTTTGATCACCTGGAGAAGAAAATTAGTCACGTTCGTTATTACCAGTCGTGTCACATAATGTCACGTCACGTTATATTCCAAGACGGATTCAGAATTCCGATCAAGAAGTAGGCACAAGATATTAATAAGAGTATAATTTTTTTTCTCCTGACAAATTAGAGCAAAAAAAACAGATAAGGATCTAAAAAACTCATGACGTGACTAGATATGTCACGACACGACACGGTTTAGTCACAACACAACACGGTTCCATCACAACATGACATGGCACGTGTTGTGACTCGCGTGTCCCGTGCTGTGACTATTCATGCGACATGGTCATCTTTCAAAAATTTGACACGACACGGCACGTCATGCGAAAGATTTGGTCACGGCACGGCACATGGTCACGTGTAATTAAGACCGTTAGATCTTGATTGAATGGTGAATCTTGAATAAAATAACCTAAGTTATGAAAAAAAATAGTTAAACATGACCAAACGTGACCAATCACATTTAGATACGTCACGTGTTGTCCCGACATGCCTTGGTCATGGCGTGACTAGCGTGTTGTGACCATTCACATGTCATGACTAGTTACGACATGATATATATTTAGATCCCTAGTAGCAGATCTCTTTTTTCTCCTGGCGAATCAGCGATTCTCCTGACTGGAGTAGCGAATCGGACCGCGTCTTTTTTCTTTAATTCTTTTACGCGAATCAGTCTGGACTGACTTTCTTTTCCGCGTAATTTTCTTCTACTTGGCCGTGAATTAAATCCAGGGGTAGACATTGTTTCCGTCTAAGAGTAGGCACAAGTATAAAATATCACTGGGTCTAAACAAAATTTCAAATCCAGGGGTAGCCAAGTGCCTACCCCTAATCCACCTTGGGTCCGCCAATGGTCATATCACGTTATGTGTGTCGATCACGTGACGTGACTGTCTTCCACCATCTTAATCACGTCACGTCATGCAAATTGATTCAGTCACGTCATGTCAGTGACACGTTACGTGACCAACTTTGTAAACATTATTTCTTAATTATAATACTTTTGTAATAATTTCTTATTGTTTTAGTATATTTTGTTATTATTTTCTTTGAACTAACTTAAACTTTTAAACAATAATTAAAAACAATTAGTCACATCACATGTGGTGACGACGTGCCAAACCAGTGAACCTGGTAATCTAAACGGAAAAGTTCAAAATGTATATTTATATAGTCAATATATAGCAATATACTAGATCTGAAAAATAAGTCAACTTCTCCATAATAACTGAACTTCAATTTGCTCTTAATATGTTGGATATGCCAAATTAACCGCAGTATATTTAGAGTTGTAAGGTGGTTCCAACTCAGTATATTTTCAATCCCCTTCCGGTTATAGGTGATATTAACACAATTTTATTGCAGAATTACAGAATCTAAACCATAGTAGGCCTCATTTAGCTTTTGTTTCATGATCATACATCATTAGATATTGCTTTATGATCATATAATTGGGCCCTCAAAAGGCTGGGCACCAGAGTCATTAGATATTGCTTTACTTGATAGTTATTACACATATAATACAGTATCAAGTCTTGTGTAATCAAATCAGACTCAATTAAGAAGCTCTCTTGTATCTATATCTCGATGCACAGAACAAAAAAGCCAAAAAATTCAGCAAACTAAGCGCAGATATAAGCCAGAAAAACAAATCAAGCCGGCCCTCGTTCAAGTTATCAGGGATCCACCCTTGCTTGCCTCCATGAGTGGTAAAATATGAAACAACAGTCAGAACAAATGAGCTCATATAACTCCCTAATGAAACCGTGACAAGTGCAAAAGCTGTACAGACACTTCTCATAGCATCGGGTGATTGATCGTAGAAAAACTCGATTTGACCAATTGATGTTAAAACCTGGGCAAGACCGAGTAAAGTATACTGCGGTACCAACCAGAGAATGCTCATTGGTACCTCAACCTTTTCATGTATTAAATCCATTTCTCGGGCAATTTGTAACCGCTTTGTCTCAACCAAAGCTGCTGATACCATGGCAAGAATAGAAAAGATGAGACCAGTACCCATTCTTTCTAACTCAGTGAAGCCTCTTACCTTCCCTGTGAATCGCCTAGCAACTGGTACAATGATTTTGTCGTAGATCGGTACAATTGCAATGAAAGTTAGTATTTCAAAGGTAGATAATGAAGCAGGTGGGATGGTGAAGTAGGATCCTATCTGTTGCTTTAAAACCATGCCTTGCTCAATGAAAGAAGAGGAATCCTGAGCACAAACCATGAAGAAAATTATGCCAGTGGACCAAATGGGAAACATCCTTACAAGTAGCTTTAATTCTTCTACTTGTGTTACTGTACAAAGCCTCCATGGCTTTGAGAAATTACAGTGCTTTGAATCAGTATGAGTTACTACTGCAGCCTTGTCAAGAAACCTACAGAGTTGAGGTCACATGTTCAAATTAAATCCCAGAAAAGAACAAAAGATTGGATTGAGATTTCTTTCAGAAGAGGGGAAAAAGTAAAAACACTTACCTTAGTTGATCAGTATGCACTAGCTTACGGCTCCCTTTTATAGCTGACCTTTTTCCAGGCAACTCGTAAAGACAACAATCATCAACTGGCAACTGGACCCTCCATTTCCTAACACTGGCCACCACCACTTGACAAACCCGGGTTATCGGGCTTCCACCTGGCTTTTGAAACCGGTAGAATTTCGATCCAATAAAGAAGCTGCCCATTGCCAGACCCATAAACAGAGTAGCGACACCATATCCAAGGCCCCAACCATAGTACTGTTGTAAGTACACGAGCCCAGTAGTTGAGGCAAGCGAGCCGAGATTTATGCAAAAGTAAAACCAATTGAAGAAGGATCCCTTACTGGATCTCTCCATTGGGTCAGTTTCATCAAACTGGTCGGCTCCAAATGCCGAGACGCACGGCTTGATGCCACCAGCTCCAATAGCAATCATGTAGAGAGAGGTGAAGAAGAGGAGGTATTCATAGAGTTTTGGTTGAGGGGAAACAGAATCAGAATTTAATTGCGGTGAAGGTAGGAGGGAGGAAAGAGACGACGATGTTGTCAAAATTGCCATGCCCTGAATTCAAAGTAGGATAAAATAAAGAGCATATATATATATATTAGCACTTTTATTGGTGCTTGATTCCACAATTAATTGAGTGCAACTAGAGGCTTATTCAAGGTTAAATTAACTAATTACTCAAGGTTAAGTAATGCAATAACAACTTATTCAATGCAAAGCATACTTACAATTAAATAAATCACAGAGAATATGGCGATAGTGCGATAACGGCCCCAATAGGAGTCTGCCAATACCGCACCGACAAGTGGCGTGAGGTAACAGGTGCCCTGCCATGTGGTGAAATTCCATGCAGCTGTGGCATTTCCCTGGTGTAGCCTTGTTTTCAGATAGGTCACTAGGCTTCTAGAAATACCGTAGTACGCAAATCTCTCACAACACTCTGTCCCTACATTTTACAATGCAAATTATTACTTATAATTTCAGATGCCCAACAGATTGTTTGGTAAAGATCACAGTTTTGATCTTGAATAGAAGGTTTTAAAACCAGAAAAAGAGTATATACCAAAACCTACATAACAATATGAACTTTCAAATTTGCAACCATGTCTTTTGATTTGTCAGTAAAAAAATTTCAGGAAAAAAGAATGATGTATTACTAACATAATATAAATGAACATGCTTTCCAGTTTCCTGAGTTGTGCTTCAGTATGGAGTTCCCATTATTATCTACTGATCCATCTCCAGTACATAATCTCACATCCTGCATCAAATAGATCAATCAGGACATAAATTATAAACTATTAATTTAAAAAGTCAATCAGTTGATTCATACTGTTCTCACCGATGGTTGATTTCGTGTTTAGGTCAGCTTCTGTGTCAGAAATATTCAGTAGAATCATTCTAGATTGGGATTTGTTTTAGGTCTCAGTAATTACTAATTACCCACTTGATTCATTCTGGAATTTTGGTAAATTTTTAATCTTGTGAGGTTTGGGTTAATTTCAGTTTATTATCCTGACAAAATTAATCCAAATTTATACCCAACTGATGGGAAAATGAATGATTTGACAAGTATTAGATGAATGAAACGTGCAAACCAATAGAAAGAGAGACAGCAATTGCACAAGGGTAAAATGGGAATCAATACGTTTGACTGGTAAAATAGAGAAAAACAATAAATTTTGGTGGCTTAATTTACATGCATAATTGCTCTAAAAACAAATTTCCAATCAAAACCCATAATTGGAATAATATTATGAAAAAGACCACCGTACGTATACTTTTTTTCTAATACCAGCAAGTAAAGGAGGAAAAAGAGAGACCTCAGAAAGGGTTAGCTCTTCTGATACCAGCAGCCTTTCTTCGCTTTCCTCCATTAAAATCTCTTTTTTCTCTCTTCTTATAGTCTCTATTGTATTTGTGTTGTACCCAACTTAATTATATGAATTGCTTGCGTGTCTTGGCTTTTATAATATATTTATTATCACGGGCCGAAAGGCGAAAACGAAAGGAAAAACAGCTAAATTTGGGTAAATACTATAACAGCGTAGATTTGTCTTCATGCAGCGAACAAACAACATGCAGGACTGTTTCGATGTTCTAGGCCGTGCTCTGCATGAAGTTAAAACTTCTCTGTTTATATTTGCCCCTATAATTTCATGTGAACCCTTGTAAGACCTCAATATCACATCACGTTTACTCCAAAAAAAATAAAATAAAAACCTATAAACAAATTACACTTGTGGAGTAGAACAAATTAAATGATCTCACCGGAAAGAAATTAAACATCTGAAACCTCAGTTAATTATTTTTCTATTTTTCCTACAGCCTTTCGTTTGAGAGGGACACCTAACCAAAACATATTTTAAAATATCAAATTTAATTCTTATCTTCAAAATTAAATCGTAATTTTATAATCATTTTTCGAGAATCACATGCAATATGAGATGGAAATTGCAACTCTGACCGTGCATGTCAGTGACGCAAAGGAAAATTACTTCAGTGCGTCAATATGATTTATAATAAGAAACTAGAGGAGGGCTCAAATGCCCCAATGCTTCATGCCCTATTCGTGCCCCAACATCTATATCTTCAAATGCAAAGTTCAAACAGATGATCCGAACCGCTCAACATGATATCCATGTTAAAATATGATTGGAGATCAAATTTTATATTTTTTTGAATTTTTTTACTATTTTTTAAGATAGGTACAAAATCATTGTTTTTAAATGGTCCAGAATTTTCTGATTTTGTACCTATCTTAAAAAATAGTAAAAAAATTCCAAAAAATATAAAATTTGGTCTCCAATCATATTTTAACATGGATATCATGTTGATCGGTTCGGATTATCTGTTTGAACTTTGCATTTGAAGATATAGATGTTGGGGCACGAATGGGGCATGAAGCATTGGGGCATTTGAGCCCTCAAGAAACTATGCTAGGTTCAGGATATGATGAAATTTTTCATGACAATATACATATATTTTGAAGGCTATATAACAAAGCTAGGTTCAATTACAAAAAGACAATATCATAAACAAAACACTAGTCATGACATGAACTATAATAATGGACCTACGAAGAAATCCTAAGGTTACAAGAAGTTAGGTTATCATGAATTTGTTGTTTTAAGATGTTAACATAAGGAAATAGCTTGGTTGCATGAGCTCCATAATTCAGTGATAAAATGACTTCAACTCTTTTGATGGTGTCAGATGCACTATCAGCACAACAAAGAGATAATTGAAGCGAGGCGAGCTTGATCAATTCATGACCGATGGCAATGTGATTCGGGTGGTAAAGCTTCTCAAGGATCTATAAAAGAGAAAAACTTTCATTAAAAAAGTCAATAACAATTTATTATTTTTATTAATTTGAAAATAAAAAGAGAAAACATTTGTCCTGAAAGTGGACCACTGAGTGTCTATGTGTGTGTGGTGGGGTGGGTGGGGGGTGTTTGGGGAGTCCGTATCCTCTACGGTACCGCACTCGGTCCAATGAGCTGAGATTAACTCCTAGCTGAGCGATTGGAATTCGGTGCCTATTTACACATAGGGGGCCGTTTTTGAGATTCGTGCCACAATCAAAGAACAGGCTGGATTAGGAATTGGACCGTGCGGTACCAGGGTTTTTTTTTTTTTTTGGGGGGGGGGGGGGGTTAAGATCCCCTAAAGTAACTCAAATTTTAAGTTTGGAAGATTTTTTTTCTTCATTTATCTTGCATTTTCTTGTGAAGATAATATAACTAAATGCCGTCACCTGAATTGACATTTCGCAATGTGTAATAGAATCCAAGTCTCCATTTTTTGTAAAAATCTCCGCAATTGAATCCTCACCCTGAAAATTTTCCTCATGTGAAACATAATCAAGAAACAGGGAGCTCAGACTAATACGAGCTAGACTAATCTCTGCAAATAGTTCATTTCTCTACTTTTGATGCATACACGAGGGTATACCTAAATGTTACTGTGTATACATCAGAAATAAAAAAAAATGAACCATTTGCCCTAAAAAACCGATCAAATATAAGACCGACATTTTCCTTGAACAGACAACAAATTTTTTATGCTTTTAATAAAGGGTAAAATGGGTATTTTATAAATTTAAAATGAGTTTTGATATAAAAGACAATAAAATGGGTAAATTTGTGAGTTTTTGAAGTTTAGCGGGGAATACGTAATTTTGAAGTTTTTAAGGGGTATACGTGAAATTACCCCTTTTTTTTAAACATAAAACATTCAGTTTTTCTTTTTAAATGCCCGATCCACCTATTCCCGTTAATTAAGAAGTGCACCTGTGATCATGTAAAGGCAATAAAAAACTATTCTGTGTAGTTGATAGAGAGAAAAACCTGAGCAACAGCCTTGCTATATTGATGCCTCATAGATCGAATTTTTTCAAGGCAATCTAGCGCTCTATCCACAGAATCCGTTAACCTGATTTTTTTTTGAAAAGTTCAGATGTGCTAATTTTAACAATCTTGAAATAACTTAATAGGAAATAGGAAACCATATATATTACCTAGTCATGTTTAGTGTAGCCTCACTCAAATTTGCATTGACTGAATCCAAATCTAGGTATGAGTTGCAATTCAAGCAACATCCAGGATTAATGCATGAACTAATTCTGGATTTTTGAAACAACTTGTGTGCCACCTTTTCAATGCTCTCGTCACTTCCTGAAGCCTTGAGAAAAATTAAAATAGATGAGCAGGTGAAGTGCCTATTTAAGATTGAAAAGTGAGTTTCATAAAACAAAATATTAAGGAGAGAATATGAGATGATACAAGTAAGAATGGACATACAGGCAATGAGAGATTGGAAAGAAGAGAAGCGCCGACTAATGCTTGCACAGAATTATTTTTGAGTATCTTGAGTGTAATATTTTCTAAAACTACACCATGACATCTTGAATTTTGACAAGAAAATGAATTAATTACAAGGTCAGAGAAATTTAAACTCGAGCAGCCTGAGCATTCACATTTGAACATGTATTGCTGTTTCAGTAATCTTTGCCTCTCAACAATATCCATCTCACCAACCTATAAAAAATAGCTATCTCTTAAAGCGAGACAAAAAAATAGTCAGAGAAAGGGATAAGTTGTGATATACAGTATTATTACCTGTGGGCCATAAGAGAGCTCGAGTGGGCTCCACGAAGAAACCAATTCAGTAGTGCGAACAAAAAGGGTACGGGAAAGAAAATAAGAGTTCACATTTGGTTTGCAAGAGTGATTAAAGAAGCTGCCAGTAGAGTAAATTGCTTGCCCTACCCTAGTCTACAAAGAAAATTTACAAAATAAATTAATGCTAACAAAAAGGTATGGCAACTTAGCATAAAAGATAAAAAAAATCAGGAATCAATCATAAAATTCAAGTTGTAACCAACCTGTTCTATACTACTAGTTTGTATATTAACAGTTGGAGAAAGCACTGAATCCTGACCGTCAGTTGAGCTGACATGTACAACAGCCATTGAATTGAACTTTATTTGGCATATTAGAAGTACCAGCTACAAAAGAAGCAACAGACAACAGAAAATTTATCTTCCATTTTTTAAAATGGTTATTAGGCAAAGATTTTAAAATTTAAAAGTACCTGTGAGACATTGACTTCAGTAGATAGAAAGTCTGATTTATAGTAGCTATTCATACAGAAACAAAGCACAATAGCATAAATATATATCTCCAATCTTTCCCTAGGAGGAACCAGGTCGTAATGATGAACAAGATCCTACAAGCAAAAGACAAATAATAAGATACCAGTATCAGTAATTAACCTAGGACCAAATTATATTGGAGCCTTTTGCAAAAATACGCCCAAAGTTTCATCACGAGAAAATGAAATTCAACATTCTCAAATGTGACAATGTACAACCATTTTTGAGATATTTACAGCTGACATTATCACAAGTTACAGAGCACTCCATTAAAAGTTGAAAATTTCACCTGTAACCTAGCCGTGCTTTTGTTTCAAAGAACAAGTTACAAAATAATGCAAAACGAATTAAATGGGGTAACATGGGTTATCTTTTACTTGACCTCAACTTCAAAAGGTCGGTTGCCAATTGCAAACAAGGTAAAATATGTGTATAATGTGCAAACAAAAAAAAAATACTAACAACAATACTAGAAGCTTACCAATGACTCTATAAGATTAGAATCAACACGAGATGACCTTCTTTTCTCTTTTTCCTGTGCAACAATCCGACCAGCCAAAACTACATCGGTTGGTAAAACAGCTGACCAATGTGCGCCTCCACATTCATGACTATGCTCAGGTACTCCCTTACATCTTATTCTACTGGCAGAGATAACATTTGCAACATGATTTAAGACATCTCGAGAGAGGTTGCACCTTGACAGAGAACAATCCGGATTTGGGTATGATATTTCTCGTATGGATTGGGCTAGGCAGTTCTCAGAGCAGTATATGGGGATGGTGCAAGAGGGGCAAAATAGACCGTCTGTAGGAACTTTGTTGAAGCAGAAATGACAGTGGGTCCCACGACAGGGTTTTGTCACGATCTGCAGTTGATCGTGGCTGTTACAACCAATGATTATGGAAGTTTAGTAAAACTACAGTAGAATTCAAGTAAAATACCAAACATCTTATTTATAAAAAAAATATGCAGTGGCAAAGTCTGCTGATGGTTACTGCACCAACAAAGAACTTTTGTGTTACCACTTATCAGAAATTAAAGTAGACCAAACAAAACATACTCAGAAAAAACCAAGTACAAAATAAAGATCTTTATTTCGCCACAAACATCTTCCAGGTCTGGGAAAGAGGTTTAAGCTGTTAAAATAATAGAATACAATAACTGCTACACTAGACCTCTATAGATGCATTATATTATTGATTATTCATACCAAACTAAATCATAATCATATCATATCAAGCGAAAGAAAGAAAGTAAAAAATTACATTAAACAACAATTAAATATATTACCGCTGCAAGAGGATCTTCGGTATGAATCAGAGAAGCTGGCTGGATGTCATTTGGAGAAGCCATGCCACGTCCTTTAGTGGGTGATGTCACACACACTAGTGAGATATCACTTGCAACGACATCTTTGACTTCAACATCATTCTCTGATGGTTCCACTGTGTTCACACTATCAACCCTCACTCTCAAAATCTCAAGCTCTTGTTTTATATTTCTCTTCCCAGAAGAGGTTGCTTCTGTACTTAAAGCTACCTCTAAATCATAAATTGCATCTTTATACTTTTGCAAAGACTCGTTTACTTTTCCTCTCCTATACCATGCCTTAAGAAAAGAAAGAGATAAAACAGGTTTATATATAAAAAAAGGACATTTATACATATGTACCTCACTATCATCAACATCATCAAGATCATGATCATTAGTGTTATAATTAATATTATTATTTGAGAAAAATATGAGGGTCAAGCCCTTGAATTTGCAGAAGTGGTCCCCTTGTTAAATTTTGTAATTTGATTGAGATTTGCAGAAGTGGCCCCCCATGTTTATCTTAGCATCTTCTATAATGGAACATGAAAAAATTCACTCATACTCAAAACTTAAAAAAAGAATAGTAAATATTGTTCAATTACAAGAAAGGATAATAAAATTTGTTAATCTCATTCATTATATCATCAGTAGGTAGGAAATTCTATATTGAAAAATATAGATAAAATAATGATGTAATAAATTAACTAGCTTAAACTATTTAAAGATAGTTGCTTGTCACTTGCCTTTGCATAATTAGGCATTACTGAAATAGCTCTATTGCAATCTCTAAAGCACTCTTCCAAAAGGCCAAATTTCTGTTAAATTAAAAAATTAAAAAGAAATCAGGAATTGCAATACCACTTGCAATAAGTTTAAAAAGGATAAAATTACTAATAAGTAAATATAAACATACATGCATAGAAGAAGCTCGGTTAACATACAATGTCGCAACCAAGCTCAACTCCTTACTTTCAGAATTCACTGGTGCATATCTTAAACCCTACTCTCAAAGAAAACAAAATACATATAAATTGGAAGGTAAAACACAAAAAAAAAAAATGGTTAAATTTTAAGCAATATAATCTGTTACCTGAGAGTAAAAGTTGATAGCTTGCGTAAAATCTCCTATTGAGAAGCAGTGATTCCCCTTTAGCTTCAAATCTAAAGCTTTGGTTTCATTCTTGCGACAAAGTGCAATCTCCAAGTCTGTTAAATCAGTGATAACCTAGTAGAAAATTAACTTGATTTAAACATGAGGCAAAGGGATGTAAGAACAGAAGTACCAGAATCAAATTTGAAGAATTACTTCTTGGAACTCTGGTAAAGGGAGAAAGAACTCTAGGAGGCGAGCGCACGTGACCGAGAGGTTCTCGCACGTGCTTCCGACGATCGCCTGCTTAAGCTCGTCAGGCACCAACAATTTTAGTCTCTCCATTACAAACTGTACAGCAGACTCCAGTAGTAAGCTCGAATGGCACCGAGCGGCGGAGGCAAATCGAAAGGATCTGAAAGATGAATTTAGTTCCAGTGCAATACCTGACCGTGTAAAATGAGATGTGAGTCGTTCATATTAATATGACACGAATCTCAAAGAAGAACATATATTTTCGGAGTATTGTAACCCCAGCAGCGGTACCGCAGGGAGGTCCCTCTTAAAAAGCTCCGTGGATAGAGAGGCCCGTAAAGCGAAACTAATTTCGTGATTATTTATGGTCGGAGTCTCGGAGATGCTTTTTATTATGTTTAAAGGAAAATCAAGGGAAGATGATATAGAAATTTGTTAATGAAACTAATATAAACTACTGGGGAAGTAGATTAGTAATTAGATAAACTGTTTTTATTTTAAAACAGTCCTAAGAAAGAGCGGATCTAAGATTTTCGTCTGGAGGTAAAAAAAATAGCAAACCGGGTACTAGATAAAAAAAAATAATACTCTAACTTATAATCTCTAATGTTCTGACTTTTAATTTTCAATGTTCTAACTTCTAATTTTAATTACCAATCAGAATTAAAAAAAATTATTCTAATTTTAACTCTAAATTTAACTTTAATTGCAAATTAAAATTGCTGAAGAGAATAAATAAAATTTCAAGGGAGGAGACAAAGTTGGTACGGATCTATCTTTGTATCACGGTAACTTCAAAAAAAAAAAAAAAAAAAACAATGCTAGGGCTATCCGATAATTTGACTTCTATTGTTTGTCAGGTTTTATCATTCTCTTAACTTACTTTGTAACTCCTGTAATTAATCTCTTCCCCTGTACCATCAATTCAAATTTCATTCCAGCTAACAGGTTTTGGAAAAATAGAAACTTGCAGCGTGTAATTAAATAGAACATCCTCTGTTCAGGTTTTGGAAATGGAATCATAATTTATAACATTATCTTAAGAGTGAGTCTATGGTACTGGGTTGGTCCGTAATATGGATTAATATTTTCGTTTTCAAAATCCTAACGGTCGATCCGTACCGTTCAACATGATCCCCATATGAATGTGTGCTTGCTCGCCGAATTTTATATTTTTTTAGAATTTTTTTGACTATTTTTTAAGATAGATAGAAAATCACTTGATTTGAAAATTTTGGACCATAAAAAAAACAGTAATTTTCTAGTTATCTTTAAAAATAGTAAAAAAATTCTAAAAAATATAAAATTATGTCTGCAAGTACATATTCATATGAAATCATGTTGAACGGTTTAGATCGACCGTTTGAATTTTGAAAATGAAAATATTAATCCGTATTACGGACTAAATCGTGACATGTATAGTATCATAGACTCACTCTTATCTTAATTAAACCTGACCTTTTTCCATGTTGCAACATGATTTTCAAAAGGAGAAAGGACTTGCTTTTATGTTTTCTTATCTTATTAATTACATTTTTCTTACACAATAAACTCTTAATTTTTGTTTCTCTGCCCAAACTTGGAAATTGATGGTGTTGAGGAAAAGGAAGAAATGCAAACAGCTCAGATCGATAAGCCTGGCGATGTATAAGAGGTGGAAGGAATTATGTGGAGTCATGACATCCCTGGTAAGCGGCAGAGATCTGATGCAGTTGTGACCACTTATTTGCCTAAAGGTCGGATTAATTGACATAAGTCATGTGATTTTTCAATTTGCTTATGTGTACGGTTTATTAATCAGAAGTTAAATTTTCCTGTTAATAATTTGTAGGGTACTCATGAAGAGGCAGAGGCGAGAGGATGCTGGGCTTGGATCAAAGAGTTTATTAAATCATTTGCATTTCTTTTCTCTGACAGATCGATGTCTCTCTTTAAAACATGTGCAGTTCGGAAACTTGTTTCATTTTTCTTGTTGTTCAATTTTCTCCTGATTAACCGAATGGTGGTGTTTGCTCTTGGTGAGCACAACACACAACACAAGGTAGCTTTGTTCATAATGATAATAAACAATAACAACAGCAGCGCAGCAGATTTAATAGTTTTAAATACATTTAAAGAGAATTGTGTTTTCAAATTTTATAATCATGCTAAATCACACATGTTTTCAATTATCCCGATCATACTTCTCTTCTTATTTATCTTGATCGGACTGCTCATATTTTTACATGCTTCTCTCTTCATTAATGATATGACTAATGTACAATAACATATTAGAAGTACTATAACTTTTTTTGTGTTCCTATGTTAAAATTCTTGCGGAAATGATCTTGCTAGTTTTTGCTATACATAATTTGTGTTTTTTTCTTTAGAAAAAAGTATATTTATTTTGGTTCAAAATCTGCTAAACATAAGATATTTTATACAAATTGTCTTATTTAAAAAAAAAATTCAAATAAATATTTCAACTAAGTCTGAAATAACCGTAATATTATATCAATAGTATTACAGTTGCGGTGTGCACACGACGGAAAATAACCTTCAACTAAAAAAGATTAGTTGTGCCAATTAATTTGAGTTCACGCGTTGTCAGAGGTAAAAATTGTTGGTGTCAATGGGTAGTAGGGTGGAAGCATTTTCATACCCATAATCACTAAGAATGACCTTACCTATATTCTATCATTACCCATTAGGAATTGACCTTACCCTACCCTATCCTTACCTGTTAAATTATCGAGTAACGAAACGGTAACATATGAATAACAAATAATACTAATATAATAATTAATTTATTATATTTTACAAATAGAACATCAAAACTCCTTCATTCCACACATATGCAATCAAGTTACTAATAAAAAAAAATGAAAAAAAATGTACAATCAATTCCGACTAAATTGTTTTTTCATAAAGCAAAAGAATTTAAAAACAAAAATATTATTTTGACAATTTCAATTATTTAACTAAATAATAAAACGTGCAAATAAACGCAATATGATTAATATTTTTCTTATAGCAAAAACATACACTAAATAACAAAAGTACAATACTAATTACTACTCAAATATTAACATCGCGTAAATAAAAATGTTACCATCACTATTATTGCTCAAACATTATTATATAATTTTATGATATATAATTACCCTATAGGGTTACGGGTCGAAATAGCCTTTACCCGTACCCTTACCTGTTTAGCTAACGGAAAAAAAATTCTTACTCATACCCATACCTGCCTTATCGAATACGGTACGGGTAAGGTAAACGGTTAAAAGGGTATCATTGACACTCCCATCTCCAACCATAAATAATTACTCACCATGAAAAATAAGAGCATGGTGGCTAAAGGCATGCGTATTTTCGCGGAGATAACTATCTTCGATTAGGGGGAACTAGAAAATTCAAATTGGGGGACTAGAAAATTATATGTAGTGTAATTTCATTTTATAAAGGGGAGCTGAAAAATATTAATGCATATAAAATTTACAAAATTTAATGAACATGATTATAAATTTATAAGAGGGACTTAGCAACCTTTAACCCAACATTGCCTTCCGCCACTGTCTCCGATCACTTAAACATGAAATTAATTAGTCATTTTTTATGCCATATTCTTAGTGTTCCTACGGCATTTAATATTCCAGGAAAAAAAAAAAGCTGAAGGAGATGAACCTATTTGGTTCAAGCAAAAGTAAAAAAAAAAAAAAAGAAAGAACGAAACAAGTAAATAGCTAGAGATATCTGTCAGAAAAGAAATGCAAATGATTTCTGAAGTTTCACAAGCTCAAACATCACACAGAAAGGTCTAATTATTATTTTCAATAAACCACTCTATATCTATACCATGTTTATTGACCGGAACAGAGCATGTTCAATGTATTTCAAAAATTTACAAACAAAAATTATACTTCTTGCATACAACTAGCTATAAATATTGAACTTGCATGAAATTTGAATTGCTGTTAAGGATTACAATACTGATGCAATATATTACAGGGGAAGATGGGAGTGTTTTCCAAAGGAATACCTTGACTTTCATGGGAGTAATTATTGGGGCTCTTGTTTTCCAAATTCCCAGAGTTGACGATAGAATCCCCCGGTGATGCATTGTTTCATATGCCAAGGCGCAAGAGAAAGCCCCCGAGGCTGTCCCTCTCCATCTGATGCCATTCTCATACATCGTGGAGGCAGAGAGAAAGGGGTAGACGAGATAGATCTTTAAGGAAGAAGGAGGTGTCATAGTTTAGTGGTATTTGCGATGCTTGGGATATGTTCGTCAGCCTTCTCACCGTAGACGCCCATAATCCATTTGGGGTTGCCTCAAGTAACCATAACCACTTCGCCAGAAGGGTGTCATTTTGGCAGCGCAAGTCAATGATACCTAACCCTCCATTGCATTTGAGGGTGCACAGTGCACACGGTTTCCCAATTAACTAGATAGTTTATGCCTTTGCAGGATTCATTCCCTTTCCAAAGGAAGTTACGCCGCATCCTGTCAATCTGTTTGATAACACCAAGGGGTAATTTAATTGCCTACATGAAATGTAGCGGCATAGCTGATATCACCGCTTTGACAAGTGTCAACCGGCCTCCATATGAAAGAAAAATTGAAGTCCAACCCTCAATTTTCCCCTGAATTGCCATTAGTATCGGTTGGTACTGAACATGCTTTGGTTTGTTTATTGTGAGGGGCAATATGAGATATGTAATCGGTAGCTGAGATGGTGGTGATGAAATGATGTGCTAAGCATCTCCCTCCTACTACATCTGTTATTGCGGTTCAAAACGGGAAGACGGTTTTTCAAAGGGAAGCTACAAAGCCACCAAAAGGTAAGATATAGTAAATTTTTTGTATTTTGATTGCAAAAAAATATATATATTGTACTTTTATTTGTTGAAGAAAAATATATTGTAACCTCAAAGCTCATCCTATTTTAGTTTGTATTTTTTTCACTAATAAGGCCAATAAATAGAAAATGTATTCGAAAGAATAAAAAAAACAAAAGAAACACAGCCTAGGCTATTTTGAAAGTAATTTGCATAATTTTGAAATAAAAAATCTCTAATAAGTGCACCACCATATGTACTGCTACAATAATCCTCAATGTTGTCGGGTGTGCCTCTGTGAGGATCCTTGAAATAATCCTCAATGTTGGTACTGAAAGTGTTTTTCCTTTTTTATAAGGTTTATATCATGATCCAAGTAGCTGTTGAGCAAAGCTATGCAGTAGCATATCTTCTTCATGTTGAGCCCTCTCCTGAGAAGAAAGAAAACAAGAAAATAAAGAAACTCAATAGAAGAAAGAAAACAAAGAAAAACAATATGACTTTGAATTTGCTTAAAAGAAAAATAGAAGAAAGAAAACAAAAAAAAATATTAACGAAAGGTACCTTGAGGTCTACTGGAATTAAAGTGCTTCTGATCAATCCATACTGAAAAGACATTCTTAATCTTTAACCGGTCAAGGCTTTGCAAATTCTCAAACTGCCTACTAAATAAAGGACAATCGCTGATGCTTAGAAAATGGAGTGCATCTGGCAGCCCCTCACCCGGGAGGTTTACAAATGAATGACAACCTGATATCTCCAACCTTGTGAGGGATTTGAGATTATTAAGTTTTGGCAATAATTCAAGGTTTTCGCAGTCTTGAATCTCCAAATCTTCTAATTCTTTGAGAGTTTCTAATCCCTTTGGCAACTCACAAAGCATTGGGCACTGCCTAATACAAAGATACGTTACACCTGAAGGTATCCAGTCATCAGGCAACATGGTGAGATATTCACAATTGCTTATTTCAAGACTTTGTAGAGAATCGAGTATCTTTGGTAAACCAGGTGGTAAGATTTCCCATGATAGCTGACTAAGGGTTAGGGAAAGAAGTGAAGAGAAGCAGCGCCATGAGTCCCAAATCCAATTGCTATATGCATCTGCTACTTTTAGGTACTTAAGGGAAGGGTATTTGCGTAGGCCGAGGAATGCTGGTAAGCTTTCTATTGTCAGCTTTGTTAGCGAGGGAAAGTTGTGCGTGAGGCTTTGGAGGTTGGCACAGTCCTTCAGAACCAATTCACTGAGATGTGGCAATTCGCAATTTTCATGTCCAGTCCATTTCTCCACACTCGTCAGGTTCTCAAAAACTAGCTTCTGTAGAGATGGAAAACAGATTCGGTTGTTACCGCAAAAACCATCGCAACTTATAGATTTCACACTATGCATTCCTTTTATATGCAAATCTTGAAGCATCGGTAAATTTCCGAGATGTGGGAGCGTAATGCAATTTGTACAATCAGATAGGAAAATTGCATGCAAGTGAGAATAGTTTTATGATCCTAACCAAGGAGGAAGAACTCCTCCACTGTAGCCTACTATGTTGAGTTCTTTAATTCTACTATTCGGCTTCAAGTTTTCTAAAACCAACTCTGTTCTTTTTATTATTTCCTTGCTACATTTATGCAACCCTCCATTCACCCTCCAAAGAAACTCCAACCTTTCAATATGTCTCTTCTCTTGTAATTTTGCATTTGCAGCATCATCAAAGTTCTCAACAAGATCCAAGTTTGAGATTGACAACCCACCTTGAAGGTTATTCATGTTCCTTAACTCATTCAAACCACAATGCATTTTTGTGCTAACTACAAATCGGCATAGCACCTGCAGATTAGTTAGCTGTCCTATATAAGGTGGCATAGACTCCAACTTTTGGATGACATTTGGAAGTAAATGTTCTAGATGCAAATCGAGATGTAGAAGTTTTTGGAGACGCCTCGTCTTCTTGGGCAATTTTCTTAGATTAAAGCAATTCCCAAGGCCCAATGTCTGGAGATTGTAAAGGTTACCAACCGACTCCGGGAGTTCCTGGATGTTTGAATTCCGGAGTTGGAGGCATCGAAGATGTTTCAGATTTCCAATATTTCTTGGTAAAGGTGAAGGGTTACAAAAGCTTAAATCTAAAGTTCTGAGTTTTCGTAATCTATTCGGAAGATCATTCGGTAACCGCAAAGGATGACTAATTGGATGATTAGTTAAGAAATCGCCAATAACTAAGAGTGTGTATAGGCCCTTACAACAATAGATTTCATTGAAAGGGTTGTTGCTATATGAAAGCTGCTCTCTTGTGAAGACGATTGAAATATGTCTGATAGTGTTAGCTGGCTTATGATACTTGCCAAGCTCATATATGCAACAGTCCTCGGCTGAGGTGTGTCGTGCAACTTCATGAACCATATCAGGAATGCAATACTCATATCGGTCTTTATTAAGACTGATCCCTGTTTTCTGGAAGAAGGACCGTGCTACCAACCAGTCAAAGTGAGTATTGCCTATATCCTGGATAGTTTGCTCACTTTGCTTCGCAATGAAATTTTGTGCCATCCACAATTGGACTATCCATTCCTTTTCAAACTTCAGACCTTTGGGGATTATGGAGCAGTATGCTAAACAAGGCTTCAGGTTTGAGGGAAGCCGAGAGTAGTGCAATCTCATAGAGTTTATAGACCTATTTCTTTCTTCAGAAAATGTATACCCCTCACCCCATTTTACAATTATCTCATTCCATTTCTCTTCATCATGCTCTCGACGAAGTTGGTCGCCTAAACTGATTGCCTCCTCAGGCATCCCCCAACATTTTTCCATAATCTCACTACTCAATGCATTTAGCTCATTGCGGGAAGCATAATGACAAACTAAAGAGAAGTAATCATTTTCTGATAATTTTTTAAGTTGGTAGGAAGGAAATGTGGAAACCATTTCTGCAACTTTACTATTTGTTGTAGTAACAATAATCACACTTCCTGGTGCTCCTTGGTGTAATGGTCGAATCAATTTCTCCCACTCATGCGGCTTCTCATTCCAGAAATCATCCAACACAAGCAAATATCTCTTTCCTTTAAGCTTTTTTTGGATGAGTTTTTGAACGGTATCCAAATTAGATATGCCATGAAAAGGCACCTCATCCATTGAATCTAAAATTGAACGGGTCACCTTCTCAAGATCAAACTCATTCGAGACATGGACCCATAGTGTCATGTTAAAATGCCCTTCGGTTTCTAATTCTTTGTAGATCAGTTGAGCTAGAGTTGTTTTTCCAATTCTACCCAAACCATGTATGGCCAAGATTCCCACTTGCACATTGTTGTATGGAATGAGCATACGTAATATCTCATTCCTTTCATTCTCTCTCCCCACAATGTGAGTTGGAGGAAGTGAAGTGGTTATCTCAAACCTATTCCTCGTGGGAGAAGTTTCATTGACATTCAAACCAAAGTTGATCTGCCTTTGAAAAACCTTTTTCATCCTTGATGAAAGTTCTTTTATCTTGTGGGATATATCATGCCAATAAATGAGCCTTTTGGGATTAAAAATGGTTAAATTATTGCGTAGCTGCAATGAAGATTTTAATTTGTTAGGAAAAGCAAGACTTCAACTACATATAATACACGAGTAAATGCAAAATTACGAATTATACATGTATATGACCATCAATAGCTAGGTAGTTATACAAAGAAGTACATTTGAGAAAGGTCCAAATTTAATTATTTTGGACTCCAATACAAAAAGTAAATAAGAGTAAAGCTAGCGTGTACTATGCTCATCAAATAGATTTGGTGAGCATAACTTCAAAATTTATTGGATTGGCTTTAAACATCGAATTCAAACTGTTGAAACCGATCTACTTCACGAGTGATGTGTGTAGATGCGAAATTTTGAAAATTTCGAATTCATTTAGTACAAATTAAGTCAAGGATTCAAAAAATGATGAAAAATAAATGCAGTCAAAGAACCTTCATTTTTCTACCGCTTGACTTTGTACTAAATTGAATTTTTTTTAATTTCGCATGTAAACAGATCTCTTGTGAAGTGGGTCAATTTTAATGGTTTGGATTCATTGTTTGAAGTTAATCCGATAGATTTTGAAGTTATACTCACCAAGTCCTCTTGGTGAGCAGAGCACACGTTGGCCTCAATAAATAATCACTTTGGATTTTAACGTTAATTGTTAGCACTGGAAGGAGCATTACAGAAGAGTCTTATCTGGTGTGAGACAAAACAGAGCGCATACTGCTCAATGAGATGACAATGAATATGCATTACTGGGGATTGTTGGCATGACAACTTAGAGATAGTTTTTCCTATTCTTGTTGAGAACTACTTTTAATTTAGGGGATGTAACATAATAGAATGAGATAGAACCATATTAATAATTTTACTTCTTTAATATTAAAATGTTAGTGGCACAATGCCATCTGGCCTTCAAGAACAAAAAAGTTTCTTAAGTCAATGCATATGGGCTTCAATGTAATTCAACTGAAATTTTATGATTAGCCCTCCTATATATCATACAGTAAATTTAAAGGGCTTCAATGTTGAATATGGGCTTCAATTCGGATTTTTTTTAAAAACAATAATTAAAATAATTAATTTTAAATAAACAACATGATTGCTACAAGATTTACAAAAACCATCAAAACCGAATTGCCAATTCAATCCGACGGCATTTTTTTTCTTCGGACCGAATTGCCAATTCGGTCTGATTGTTTTTCACCGGGTTATAGAAATAACGCCACATAAAATCAAAAAATAGGCCAGACCGAATTGGCAATTCGGTCCAGACTTTTTTTTTTTTTTTTTTATAAGAGACAAGAGCAAAATAATTGGCATTGTTTTTAAAAAAATCCGAACAAATCTTGGCATTGTTTTTAAGAAAAATCCGAACAAATATGCAGTTTTTAAAATTAATTATTTTAAATTTTATTTTATAGAAACAAGAGCAAAATAAAGAAATCTAACAATGAAAATTTAAATTGTTTTGTTTAAATTATTTGATAGATTACTTCTTTTGACATATAATTAGCATATTTATACAAAAATACGCTAAATTACTTGAAATTATGTTGAATTACACTATATTAAGTTAAATTATACTAAATTACATTACATTACGCTAAAATACGGTAAATTACGGTAAATTACATATGAATAGGGACGATATCTTCACTAAAAAGGTGAAAAACGACGGCGAAACTTCAAACGGTCATAAAACGGCGCTCGAGTGTCCGATTTCAGCAAATGACCACTTTTCGAAAAGCTTGTAAAAATACGCATGCGTTCGCGCCCGCTATGTTGAATTCCAAAATTTAGAATTGCCAAAAAACAAAGGGAAGAGCCTCAAAACTTGAGTTGAAGTTTCCGATTAAGATTTTCATTTCTATTATTCAATTCAAGTAGCTCAGTAAATTAGTTACATAATGAACTTGTAGAAAACCAATTTTTACTATTTTTGGAATTCTTTTACTATTTTTTATGATTCATGAAAGATGGCACAGAATCGGTCTACTTTAGCGTAATTTACCGTATTTCAACATAATTAGCGAAATTATTGTAATTTAGCGTAATTTAGTGTAATTCAACATAATTTATCGTAATATAGTGTAATTCAACATAATTTCAAGTAATTTAGTGTGTTTTAGTATAAATATGCTAATTATAAATAAAAAATAATAATCTAACAAATAATTTAAACAAAAAATTTAAATTTTCAGTGTTAGATTTCTTTATTTTTGATCTTCTTAGTGTCTAAAAAAAAAAAAAAAAAACCTGGACCGAATTGCCAATTCGGTGCGAAGAAAAAAATTGCTGTCGGACCGAATTGGCAATTCGGTTCTGATGGTTTTTGTAAATCTTGTAGCAATCATGTTGTTTATTTAAAATTAATTTTTTTAATTATTGTTTTAAACAAAAAATCCCTTCAATTCGGAATCAAAATTGTCTGCCTGTTGAATAGTGCTTCAGTTTTCAAATAGGAGACCTTGTCCGTGTGAACAAAAGAAAAGTAATCATTGAAATTTGAAAAACTTTTCAATCTTGGCAGTCTCTGCCTAGAATTTTTCAAAAAAAAAAAAATTGAAATATTTTGTGTGGGTATTTTAAGGTTAAAAGTAAAATTGGAAAGCTGAGCAGAGCATCTTAAGCAGTTCTTAAAGACACGGTCAGCGAAAATAGAAGAAAGTTATTCGAAAGAAAAATCAAGTGATCTGAAAGCATTAGCTGAATTGAAAGAGAAAAAGAAATCAAAATAAAAGGATGAAATTTAAATTGGAGTAAAGGGCGTGATATATATATTTTTTTTCATTTTTGTGAAATTGAGGTTTGTGCTTGAGAGTAGAACTAGGGTGTTCCTAAATTCACTAAGTTTCTTTGTGAACTCAACTCTAAAACTTATCGGATTAACTTTAAATAACGAATCCGAACTGTTGAAACTCATCTACCTTACGAGAGTGATGCGTCTACATGCATTCATTTTTTGCGTTTTTTTACCACTTGACTCTATACAAAATTAATTCAAAAATATTTAAAAATTTTATGTAGACGCGTCACTCGTAAGGTAGACGGGTTTCAACGGTTCGGATTTGTTATTTAAAGTCAATCATTTTTGAGTTGAGTTCACAAAGAGCAACACCCTGATTCTACTCTTGTGCTTGATTCATTGAATATTTGGAATTGTTAAATCGCTACTTATTGTAACTTTCAGGTAAAGGTAAAATTTTCTTTCATAATAAATTGATATGTTATTTCTCTATTCGTGATGTTAATTAGTTTTTTAATTTTTGCATAAAAATTGAATTATGTATAAAATGATTGTGTATATATGAAATAAAAGAGAGAGATGTCAAGAATTATGTCAATAATGATTTGCTTCGACTAAAAATTGCTACTACATAACGATAACGAGCTTTTTTTAACCGTGAAGCTTATTACTGGGCTGAAAAAACAAGTTGGGTAACAAGTTTCTTAGAGACTACAAAATTTATATTGAGAAGGAGATTGCTAATAAGATTACGTCAAAAATGAAATTATTATTGAATTTGATTTCTTAGAAAATCATATATATATAAGTTTAATTTAAATAAAAAAAATATGAATATTATGTTTTTAATAAGTTTGATTCTGATAGACATAACAATTTATTGGTTTTAGTTATCTATTATATATTTAATTTATTAAATCAAATAGTGAAGATCATATAGATTTTATTTTTTGTTAAAATAATTTTTAAATACATCATTAGTGAAATATATCGATTTTAATAATTTGAATTCGTTGTTTGAACTTCCAAATCAATTCAATATATGAAATTAGAATACATCAAAGATTTAGTAAGATTAAGAACACTCTAACTTTACGGTACACACGCTTTTGCATCTGCACCCCTTGAATTCACACGTACGTCCAAATGATATCTTTGAGTGTATGCAATATTTAATTTGTAAATTTTCATAAAAAATAAATTCAAACAGAAAATTATTATTATTATCTTTAATATAAATTATTGCAATAAGTACCTCAGCAGCAAGGACCAAATCCCGACGTAGGAGTTCGGTGTTGTGCTCGTCAAGTATATCTATGGCGTCATACCCAACATCTCTCAGTTCGTCCAGCCAAAGCTTTAGAGGTCGCGAGGGATTCATGGTAGCGACTTGGAGAGTTGCGATAATCATGTTGACATTAGTTTGCAGATCTTGAATTTCAATTGGGAGAGCATGCATCAATCTCACCTCTTCTGCGATAAAATTTGCGGCGATTTGGAACACCACTTGGAGAAACGCTGAAGATGCCGAAGATGCGATACTATCTGCCATCCTTTGTGAGAGTATTTTCCAAGAGAGAGAGAGAGATTACTTGACGGATCACTGCTAAGAATTTCAAAAGAGAGAGAGAGAGTTTAGAGTTGGAGAGAATGGAGCTTTCTTATATAATTTTCAAGAATTATGAGTAATTAATTTCTAGAAGGAAAATTATGAAAAAAAGCATCTAATAGATGCTGGGCATCCCCTCAGGTTACCGAACTGAGTATAATTGAATCCGACGGCCAAAAATTGTTAAATTTAACTTGGCACGAATCTTAAAGCACAAATAATAATGCTCCTGCGCCATCCTGAGCAAGCACCGGCTGAGAGTAAATCTGGGCCGTCCGTTTCAGTTGTGTTGAGTAAGGTACCTGGGTGGATACGGATCCGGGTATACTGAGGTCATTTAATAAAAAAAAATTCTTAGCAGAAAACTTGGGTGGGTTGACTGTATGGTTTTGCTCAATCAATCATTTCCACTGAGTTCGTATAGGATGATTTGTACAAAGTTAAGACACATGTTTTCATGTGAAGTTACCTATTATAATATTTCAAAAAGAATGATTTAAACGGATTGAGATCTGCTGCCATCCGAATATTGAGTACACTAATTCTGCAATATCTGTCTTTTCAAATCCAGCCGTCTAACTTTTTAGTGCACCCATTTCAAAACAGCTAGTTTTTCTGTGCACGCATCTCGAAACAATTCGACAGCTGGATTTAAAAAAACAGAAATTGCAGAGTACTGTTCACAGTACCTGATCGCAGCAGATTCTCACCCGATTTAGACAGATATAACCGCGTGGGGAAAGAAGAAAATTCAAACAACTATTGTTTGTCAATTTTCACAATATTTGAATTTGGAATGAGTCATATATATGAGCCAATCTACCTCGTTTGCGTGTGTGGGTGAAGTACTGACTGTTATGTTTGACTTATCATTGTAGATTAATATTTGTTGGTTATGGTGCATTTCTTTTTTGCTTCCTTTGTGTTGACTTTGGGCTTAGTAGTGCAGGCTACAATTTGGTTTGAGTTATTTTATTCTATAAATTGTTTTGAGCAAAGCTAAGTGTGATGTGCTCGTTAAGAAGAATAGATGAGCACAATTTCAAAAGTCTATCAGATTGTATTCAAACGACGAATTTATACAGTTAAAATTCATCTACTTTGAGTGATGCGTGAAATTTTTTAAAAATTTTGAATTCATTTAGCACAAAAGTCAAGCGGTCAAAACTATGAACTTTTTATAAGTTATTTTATAAGTGTATTTATTTTTCAACATTTTTTGCTTAGTAATAAAGTAGATGAACAAGTACTGGTACTGATATTGGAATGTCAGGGATTTTGGATGTTAAGAACACCCTGACATTATAAACATAACAGTTTAAGTTAACTTGTTTCATTAATGGAACGGGCATTGTGCCTTTTGTCAAAAAATTAGCTTTTTGTCCACGTGTAAATGAAATAAGAGACACATACAAAATTAATGGCAGTTGAAATTTCCACTTCTCTAGTTCATGTCGGACCGATATTAGGTATCAGATCGGAAGAGGAAGAGATCAAGAAATCTAAATTGTGGGATGCAGATCAGATGCAAGAGAATTGTCAAAGCAAAATTAAACTTCCACTTCTCTAGTTCATGTTGCGTGGTGTTTCCTTATTCATCGTGAGAGCGACAGGCAATCCTACTGGCTGACTCACTGGCGAAGGAAGGTTTTATTTTTTTTTTTTTGCAAGTTCTGGCGAAGGAAGGTCGGCAGTGCAAATGGGATGTAACGGGACACACGTTTCCAATTTTAATAGGAGTTGGGTAGCTCGGTTTATACAGCAAGGTTTTTGTTTTCAGTTTTCTATCCTTGAGATATTGTGAGCACAAATAGCTATTCTAAAGCATATGTAATTTTCTGCTTTTTTTGCAAAGCAGTCCCTGTAACCGGCCTACGGGCTTTTAAACAATAAAAAAAAAAAGACAGGCAATCCTACTACTGCGTGGGTTCCTGTGCTATTTTTAATGGCAGTCGAATAGGATTTTTTTTTAAAAACGTAATTAAAATAATTAATTTTAAAGAAACAACCTGATTATTTTTTTTTTAGAAAAATCATAAGAACTGAACTGCCAATTCGGTCCAATGTAATTTTTTCTTTTTGGACCGAATTGGCAATTCGGTCCAGTTGAATTTCACAGTTCCCGCAGTTTTTTATTTTTTTAATAAAGAGTAAAATGGGTACATTGGAAATTTGAAATGAGTTTTAACGGAAAAAAAATCAATAAATTGAGTAAATATGCGTGTTTTTTTAATTTATAAGGGTAAATATGATATTGTGAATTTTAGAGGAGGGAATACGTAATTTTGAGATTTTTAAGAGATCCACATGAAATTCTCCTAAAATTAAAAACATCCAATAATTTATTGAAAGCCTTTGGACCGAGAATTCTTTGAAGTTTGACCTTTGCTCTAAATAATTGAAATATGGCCAATTGCCTAATTGACCACAAGTCACATTGATGCTACTGCCTGTTGTCTGCTGGAATTAAAATAGCCTGGACAGAATTGGTAATTCGGTCTGGGCTAAAATAGCCTCTGGACCGAATTGCCAATTCGGTCTAGAGGGAATTACACGGAAGGTCACAAAACTGTGGGAACTGTGAAATTCGATTGGACCGAATTGCCAATTCGGTTCAAAAAATAAAATTTCATCCACTTATGGTTTTTGTAAAAAAAGAAGTAATCAAGTTGTTTTTTTAAAATTAATTATTTTAATTATGTTTTATAAAAAAAAATCCCGTCGAATAGCATATGAACTAACGTTTAATTATAAATGGCAGAATTAGAAAATTTATATCGGGAGGTAAGAGGTTGTGATACGTCCTATTCCCAGGCTGCATATGAACTAATGTTTAATTATAAATGGTGGTTACCGAACCGCACCCGTGTAGTACGGATACGGAAACGGTAACCATAAGCTGGACCGAGTTGCTTCCGGGTCTTGGGCCTTTTCCATTAGATCCTCGGTTGGCCTCTGATAGAGGTCCGAGACCCGGGTTTGTTCTTGGCCCAAGATCGGCGCAAGGCCCATTTTACTTTCTGGGTCCTGGGCTCTTTTACTTGATCCCGAGCTGGTCCAAGTTAGGGATCCGAATCCCGGTCTATTCTTAGCTCAAAACTAGTTCTACGAGAACCTTTGGCTCATGGCCCTATCATTAGCCCCCGAAGTCGAAATGCATTAGTTTTGATGCTTCCGGGTTTATTATTCTCGAGTGAAGGATTATGTCTTAAGGCTAACGAGTTTATTCAGTTTAAGTTCGGACACTTGATCGGCCCTTGAATGTTATTAGTCTTTTGGGGCTGAAAAATATGGTCAATCCCTCGAGTGTCGAATGCCACTCTCAACTGTACGATTTCTTGTGGCTGAAGGGTATCTCTAGCGAAACCGATAAGAGGTGTGGTCATCTTCTGGAGTGTATCGAATTTTAATCTCATTCTCTTGAAAGCCGATAAGTAAAGAATGTCAGCCGAGTTTTCTGTATCAACAAGGACTTGTTTTACTCTATGCTCCTCAATCTTAAGCTGTAGAACCCCATAATCGTCATATGGCCATGTGATGTCACCAAAATCTTTTTGCTTAAGGTCTCTTCCTCTCAGGTGCTTGCTCCACATTTATATAGTCGGGTAGGGCTTGACATTGTCACGGTTGTGCCTTTCCTGTGCCACTGCTCTGTGACCTCCACTTATCACATTAATTACTGGACTAGCCCGCCAATGGGACTGTCAGCTGGGTTCCTCTTTACTGCTATCTTGGGGCTTGCGCTCCGGACGCCGAGGCCCGATGTAATCTTTCCTATACTAGATTTTCTTTTTGTAATCTTGTCATCCGCTATACCGCCAGGTATGATTTTTGTAAAACTCAGGACTGATATACTCCGTCAGTTTCCCTTCTCGCGCCATTCTTTCGAGTATGTCCTTCAGCTGAAGGCAATTCCAAGTGAAATGTCCCTCAAAATCATTTACCTCAAAGATATCATTTCGCAACGGTCTTGGGAGGTCGGCCATATCTTTGACAATGTGGTACATCTCACTCCTCTTCTTGATAAAGGGGGCATATTGGACAAAGTGTTGCCGATACCCCTAATTACCAGAATCCTACCTGCAGGGGCGGACCCAGAAATTTGATCAGGAGTAGGCACAATACTAATAAAAAAAATTTCTGGACCCGTGAATATTTCAATGGAGTATGGGCCTAAATTTTTCTGGACTCAAGAGTAGACACTTGGGTAAATTTATACTGAACCTAATTTTTTTTTTTCAAATCCAGGGGTAGGCACTTGCCTACCCCTGGGCCTTTATGGGTCCGCCCCTACCTGCCTGTTTCCTCCCCTTCTAGGTTGGTTGTTCCTCCGAGGTTGATCGCTATCGGATTGCCAGTTATTATGTTATTGCCGGGGTGATTGAGATCGTGGCCTGGCAAACTTGACAGCATGTTGGTGGTGAAGAAAAAATTGGTGAAGAAAATAGAGTTGAATGAAAAATTTGAGGAAGCAGCGTGGGAAGAAGAGCGAACTTGGTGGAGATGAAAATTTTGGGGAAGTATCGAAGTAGCGTGCGAACTAGGAGGTGGAGAAGTACTGGGACGGCTATTTTTTATTTGTTGACAGGGGAGATTTGAAAATCTCCATCAGTAATAAAAAAAATAAAAGGAATCCCACCTACTGTGATATGGAATTCAGATCAGTGAACTAATTTAATTTTTTAGTTTTAGATCGGGACCGTCCGATCCGAATCCGCGACAATCCATTTTGAAATGGAGCGCATATATTTCGAACGACAGATTCGAATCCCAAGACGATTCCGAGTGATGGATTCGAATCGGACGGTTCCGATCTAAAATACAAAAATTGAGTTACTTTAGAGGATCCGGACCCTCCGTGATTTTATGAATTTATTCGTTTAGACTTTAGAGTAGGTTTTTGAAACTTTCAATATTTATTTGATTAAAATAAAGTTAAATAAACATACCATGTGACTTGTACAGTGCACAGTAAGCAGATGTGATAATTGGGTATCTTACTCTCGCCTATAAAATTGGTAAGAGAATTAGCATTCGAACTTCACAAAAAGAAAAGAGTAACATTTTAAATCGAAGCAAGGAGGAGAATTTTGCCGTAGAAAGTTGTGTTATCTGTTTTTTTATAGATTATATTAGTGTAAGAAGTGACTTAACATTATTTTTGTACTAATTATTTTTTTTATAAATTTTTTCCAACTTTTATTATACGAAACAAGCGTTTTAATAAAAAAAATTATAGTTTCTGAATTACTAGCCAATCCTAACCGATTTTTCTAATTCCAAGTCAAAAGTCGACTACTCGATTCCGATTTTCGGAACCTTAGTTATAACATAGCATCTAAATCAAGTTTATGAGAAATGCTCATTAGAAATTACTTTTGTGAAATTAAAGCACAGTGTCATAATCTTCTAGAGTTTTCAATTTTCATTCAAAAGTAAGCACCATGTAAGGAGAATTTAAATCAATAAAGCAATCCTCATTTCAAAGCTTACTTGCCTTCTCTTTCAGGCTCTATTCGGCAGTCAAATTTCTGCTGGGAATTTGATATGTTCGGGCAAAGTAAACTTAAAATTTCCTGTTATTTACAAAATCAGCCCATAGATTATACTCAATTTTTTTGTTCCCACTCTTCTCTCTCCTCCCTCTCTTCACGTGAATTGTTTATGATCTCTCCACATGACTCAATTCCTGCCATCTCTCCTCACTCAAATTCATTTCCCATACACACAAATAACAAATGATATATATATAAGGACTTCCTTTTTAATTTACTAGAACTTGTGGGACTAACAATAGTCCGGAACTTTAGCACTCATTAGTAAATTAAAATGACTTGCAGCGTCCAGTTTAATTTGGCGAGTCCTAAATAAAAAAATATTTTAATTTGCTTAAAACACCATTCGTAAAATTTTGTTTACTTTTTTACATCTTATATTTTTATAAATTATTTAAATTTAAATATATGGAAAAATTTACAACACGTTATTGCATTAATTATTATACAAATTTTTTTTATTTTAAATAAATAAAAAATTTAAATAGAAAGACATTTTTAAAATAAATTAAAATTTCTCACAACTTAATCTCACAGTACAACCGAACACTCATTTCAACACATTTCCATAATAAATCCCATGCGTATCTGTACCCATGGGTTCCCACTTTTTCAAAACTTAATTCCCATTACCGTCGAATTCCATCATGTATAATCCTGTGACAAACGAACATGCCCTCAAGGAAAAAAGAGAACAAAGCCTTACATTATAGTTCTTTAAAAACTATTAACATCTAGTCACAAACTTTGGTTTTTGTGAAGCAGTTGTTGTAGAGGGCATAGGCGGGGAATCCATCAAGGTAGTTGTTGTAGAGGGCATAGTCGGTGTATGTGTACCCATGGGTTCACATAGCAATAGTCCTCTGCCGCGGCGACTCTTTCCCATCTCTCTCTGGCGTCTCATCTGGTTTCTCGTCAGCCGTGGTTTACTAATTTCTTCGGCGGCTGCGATTGTTTGAGAATTGGGGGGCAGTGTCTTCTTTTTAAGAAGTAATTCATTTTACTAAAGGTACCTCAAATTTTGTGTTTCAACCCATGCCGTCCGATCTGCTTTCACACGAATATTAAAGCTCGGTTTCTTATCGGAGGTCTTTATCTAAACTCAAAATTTGAGTTACTTCATTCTGGGTATTAATATATGAAGCCGGTCCCGGTCGGTTTACTAGAAGTTATGTTGTCGCCTTTAAAATTAGAGTTTTAGTTTACATTAAATGATTCAGACTTTTTGTAGGAAAATTTTAAAATTATATATTTTTTTTCAAAATTTACAAAAAACAGCTCATATATTTACCCAATTCAAGTTATACTCAAACTCAGGCTAATCATTTTCTAAATTCTAAAACATATAACTGATCATGCAATTAATAACGAAGTTAGTGAAATTAATCTAAAACTGTGTAGGAAGCTAGAATTTACTGAACATACCATAAAATATAACAAAATTAACTCATTATTGTGCATAATGTTGGAAATTTACTTAACCGGTTCTAAAACGTCTTAACAGAATTAACGCTTAACTGTGCAGAACGCTAAAAAGTTTCAAAACTACTCCTAACTTGTACTAGGGCGACACATCATCATTTATCACAACACATCATCATTAATATATCACATTGTAATGACACACATCATCATTTAACGCTCAACATCATTTATCGCAAAGCATTATCTAAAGGAATTCCAAGAACATCACATTGTTATGACAAAACAGCAGCCAAGAACATCAGATGACTAAACTAGTACTCATGAAAAGCATGTAATTCAATAAACTCGACAATTTGCTTAACTGCATGCTTTAGGTAGTATATCATATTAATTTTCGATCCGTTTTGCATTCTTTATAATTCTTTGATTTTCTCCTGAAAAACAAATAAAGAACATTTAATTAACCTATCATAATTATCAAGTCGAAAGTAATATAATTAGCGATGAGGATTATCTTACCAACGTCTCAAATTTTAGATTTCCTTACTATAAAAGAAAACATGTTTGAAGCCTCTAGTCTCAGTACCAATGATTCATTTTCCAGGGAGTAGAGAAAAGCCATAAAGAAATGTGAGGACTGTAATCGATTGTCGTTGAGCTGGGTTAATGGCAAGTTCAATTGTTGAGCAATGGAGGTGTTTTAATGATATTTTTGGTTAAAAGTTTGAGGCCATGAAAAGACATGTATATATATTATTAACGATGAGAATTGAGAGGGCAAGTTTTTTGTTTCTATTGAATCAATGAAACAAATTGTGTGAAAAAACATGAATTTTGCTCCTCTTTGTAGTTGTACAAATCTGTTGAATCTGAGTTATCCATTTAAATATCGGATGATCAAGATCAAATTCTCTAGTTAAAGATTACTCAATACATTCCCTGCAATTGGAGAGGAGATCAACACAAGATTCTTATGTGTGAAAAATATTTTATGGATGAAATATTTTGTACATACATGCACGTGGCATGATACTTTAATGTTGTAGATTATGAAACAGTAGTTGCTCTCGGGTAGGTTATGAAATAAATAGTCGTTTCGTTAGGGGAATTGCCAGCTAGAATATTAATTTCAGTTTTCAGCTAATACATGCTTGTTAAAGAAATCTAGTTTAAGGTTATAGTAAGATAATGATTTCCTCCTTTTTCCAAAAATAGAAAGATGATCTTTTATCTACTTTATAAAGGATATCCTATTTTTTAAAAATAAATACGAATATAAATAATTATATGTATTTGTATCAGTGTTCGATTCCAAAACTGAAACTGTACCCTTAACCGTATCCACTAAATCATATACACAAACTATATGTATTTGAATATTTAAAACTATAAAAATTCGAATACAAATCTAGATACAGAAGAATAATATATGATCCATTTGTATGTATAGCAAAAGCTACAAGTAACATAATGCTTATCAGCAGTACAAACTAAAATTGCACACATATTCTCTAGTTGCTATTCATTTTTCAGATCATGTTTTTAAATTTGATGCAACTAAAAAGTGCGACTAGTCATTATGTGATTCAAAAGAATTAATAATATATTTTACCGACACATGATTAGTGCTCATATAATTTTTAAATTGGCTAAATTTAGTCACGATGGGAAACAGATGGGTAAACCATTTCTGCGACCAAACTAGACCTTGTGGTAACAATAATTACACTTCCTGGTGCTCCTTTTTGTAATGGCCGGTCGAATCAATTTCTCCCATACAAGCATATTCTCATTTGAGAATCATCCAACACAAGCAAATATTTCTTTCCTTCAAGCTTCTTTTGAATGAGTTTTGTGCGGTATCCAAATTAGATATTCCATGGAAAGGCACCTCATAAATTGATTCTAAAATTGAACGAGTCACCTTCTCAAGATCATACTCACATGAGATATAGACCCAGAGTCTCATGTTAAAATCTCCTTTATTTTCTAATTCTTTATAAATCATTTGAGCCAGAGTTGTTTTTCCGGTTCTACCAATCGCATGTATGGCCAAGATTGACATTTGGGTTCCCCAAATTGCACATGTCTGGAATGAGTTTATTTAATATCTCTTTCTTTTCATTCTCTCTCCCAACAATGTGAGTTGGGAGAAGTGAAGTGGTTTTCTCAAGGCTGACATCCAAACCAAATGTTGATCCGCCTTTGGAAAACATCACTCATCTTCAATGACACCTCTTTTATCTTGTAGGACATGTCATGCCGATAAGTTTCACTTTTAATGAAATTAAAACTTTTTGTGAGGTACATGGGATTCAACGTCCTATATGACGGTACCAAGAACACTACAACAAAATGGAGTTGTTGAAAGATAAATAGAACAATTCTAAACATGGTGAGAACAATATTGCTAAAAACAGTAAGAATATCCTAACGAGTTTTAGCCCAAGGCGGTTGCAAGTGCGATTTATCTCTCAGACTGTTCACCCACAAGGAGATTGGAGAAGATAACTCCTCAAGAAGCAAAGAATGAGTAGGAGCCAAGTGTGAAGCATTTGAAGGTTTTTGGGTCTACTGATTATGTCCATATTCTGGAGTAAGAAATAACAAAGCTCGATGATAGGAGTAAGAATATGGTGTTTATTCGCTATGCCGGAAATTCTAAATTGCACAAATGTTTTGATCCCGTTACTAAGAAAGTGGTGGTTAGTAGGGATGCGGAGTTTGAGGAAGATGTCTCATGGAATTGGAGGGTCCAAGAAGAAGAACCATATGATTTTCATATATTGAAGAAGATAAAAATGAGGAACAAAAAATCGACGACGAGCGTTCAACCCCTTCCACACCAAGGTTCTTCCTCAACAAGATCAAGTGAAGAACCTCAAAGGTTTCGAAGTATAAGCGATCTCTATAAAGCTACAGGAAGAATTGAGCTAATATATATATGCTTTATTAAGCACGGATCCTCCCGTACTTTACATCCAACTTTGATTTTTCAAAGTTCAAATTGTTGATTTAAACTAATCAACATGATCATCGGATGAAAAAAAATTGGAGTATTTTTTATTTTTAAAAATTCTCTTATTATTATTATTTTTATAGATAGAAAATTTTTTGTTATGGAATGGTCCAGAAATTTTAGATCAATAATATTCTATTCATCCGAGAAAATAGTAGAAGAATTGTATGAAAATAATATCGGGTATATGTATTAGATTGTGATGAATTTTTGATGCAATAGAAAGAACCGAACTATTGTTCATTCTTTAACTGCCGCATCAAAACTCTGCATCACACGGAAGACTACACCAGAGTTCGGCTCCGAAAAGAATCGAACTCTGGTGTGGTCTGCTGTGTGGTAAAGAGTATTTTTATGTTTAGGCGCATAATTTTTAGGATTGGAACCGCATTTTAATTGGCTAAAGGAACCGGCGGCAAGGGGTTCGGTTCCTTTAGATATAGGATTTTCTGCAGCACTGATTAGATACGGGTTGTATGCACATGTAAAGCTAAAGGAACTGAATCACTGGTTCAGTTACTTTTATGAGATTAAAATTTCAACACAATCCATCTAATACTCTATATTATTTTTATATTGTTTCCAAAAATAAAAAATTCTGACCCATAGCCATAGGCAGTGCTACTCAATATTCACTGCCACGGTAATGCTTTTACTGTGAGCTGTAGAGTTGCATTAAATTGGTATAGATTTAACTATTTTTCTTGTAAGCTGTAGAGTTGGATTTTCTTTTACTGTGTTTCCCCCTTGTTAAATTGTTGTGCTTTTTTGCCTCATTTTTAACCCACCAAGTCTGTTTCTGCTTTTTTTTTTTTTTTTTTGGTTTTCCCTAGTAGGAGGAGATGCGATCAAAGTATATAGACCTTAAATTCAGTACAATTTAGGTAAAAAAGAAAACCCCAATCAAAACAAGCAGCTAAGAAATCATACCAGTCGTACTGCTGGTTGGTGAATTTCACTATCTATTATTTACGGATTTTTTTAAAAACCGTAATTAAAATAATTAATTTTAAAAAAATAACATGATTACCAAATTTTTTACAAAAACCGAAATGGCATTTCGGTTTAAGGGTTTTCTTTTTTTGCTTCACCGAATTGCCATTTCGGTTTACCCTATTTTCACAAAAACCCTCTCCAACTCTGTAACCTTGCGTGTAAATACCCTTAAACCGAAATGCAATTCGATTTAGGGATTTCTTAGCCTAAACCGAATTGCCATTTCGGTTTAGTTTTTTTTTTTTTTTTTTAGACACCAAGAAGACCAAAATAAAGAAATCTAACACTGAAAATTTAAATTTTTTGTTTAAATTATTTGTTAGATTACTTCTTTTGATTTATAATTAGAAAAAAATAAAAAAATACACTAAATACTTGAAATACTTGAAATTATGTTGAATTACACTATATTACAATAAATTATGTTGAATTACACTAAATTACGCTAAATTACAATAACTCCGCTAATTATGCTGAAATACGCCAAATTACGCTAAATTAGGCAGATTTTGTACCATATTTCATAAATCATAAAAAATACTTAAAAAATACTAAAAAAATTCTGAAAATAGTAAAAATTGGTATTCTACAAGTCCATTATGTAACTAATTTACTGAGCTACTTAGATAGAATAATAGAAATGAAAATCTTAATCGAAAACTTCAACTCAAGTTTTGAGGCTTTTTCCTTAGTTTTTTGGCAATTCTGAATTTCAAAATCCAGCATAGCAAGTGCGAACGCATGCGTATTTTCGCAAGCTTTCCGAAAAGTGGTCATTTGCTGAAATCGGACACTCGAGCGTCGTTTTATGACCGTTTGAAGTTTCACCGTCGTTTTTCGCCTTTTCAGTGAAGATATCATCCCTATACATATGTAATTTAGCGTAATGTAATGTAATTTAGTGTAATTTAACTTAATATAGTGTAATTCAACATAATTTCAAGTACCTTAGTGTATTTTAGTATAAATATGCTAATTATATATCAAAAGAAGTCAAATAATTTAAACAAAAAATTCAATTTTCAGTATTAGATTTCTTTATTTTACTTTTCTTAGTCTCTTAAAAAAAAAAAATCCTAAACCGAAATGCCAATTCGGTTAGGCTAAAAAAGCCCCGAAACCGAATTGGCAATTCGGTTTGCTCACTTTTCGGATTTTATGTGGCGTGGTGGCGGAAAGCTGTGAAAAAAGCCAAAACCGAAATGGCAATTCAGTGAAGCAAAAAGAAAAAACCCTTAAACCGAAATGGCATTTCGGTTTTTGTTGTTTTTGTAAAAAATTCGGTAATTATGTTGTTTTTTTAAATAATTATTTTAATTACGGTTTTAAAAAAAATCCATTATTTACATTAAATTGTTTATGACCCTAAAATTTTCAATTTGCTGATCAGATAATATAGAATGATTTGTGCCGGCATTTTGAATTTACGGTACTGGTACTTAATTTTTTGTAAGTTCAATAGAAATACACATAATTTAAATAATTTAATTTGTAGCATCAACTATGTTAATTTTGTAGCACAAGATGCAGGCAACTGGTACCAGCCAAATAATTGAGGAACCAAAGAAGTCAAAAACTTTTTGTGAAAAACAAAAGATATGATATTGTTAGCTATCAGGATAGACCAAGTCACAAGGCTGTCCACTTCATGTCAAATGCATTAGTTAGAAGTTAGAACAAGGTTTTCAAGCCTTGTGCTGGCTGTATCAACAATATTTTACTTAATTAAAAGAACAGGCAATATGGATTCCCGAGAGAATTTCAGAGGAACTGAATTGGAATACTGTGGTTTAAAAAAAATCCCTTGCTCATCAGAGAAACCACTTTCTAGGCTTGTATTATTTATTTATTTCATTATGAAATGTTTTTTGTAGTATTGGATTTTTTTTTATTCTTCATTCATTTCCATATCATGGATACAGGAGGGGATTCATAATTTCTGTCATAGTAAGACACTAATTGAATTCAAATAGTTAATCGAGTTTAAACTTATTAACTAATCGGGTACTAAATAAGAAACTATAACATGATAAAAAAAATTAGAATTAGTTCTTACCACTGTGTTATGTTATACTAGGATAATAATAAGAAATAAATTTTGGGTTTAATTGAATCAATTGGAGAAAAAGAGATATTTTGAAAAATAAGATTTGACTTTTGAGTTCCATATCGGATTACAAAACAAATATCAAAATGCGCAGCTGGAATTTAGAGAATTACAAATAAATATAAGAAATTTGATAATTGGCGAGCTGTCCATCTCCAACAGATTCCTGCTGCTCAACGACTTAGCTTATAATTTACCTCCTGTCCAACAGCTCTCCATTCTCTCCTTCTCCAGTCCATTTGATCAATTGTGTGATATCTCCTGTATCAATTGAAATGGAGAGTCGGAGTCTCTTTTCGTCTCTGTGCTTAGTGGAGTCACTAGATTTTTTTTTTTTCTTGCCGACTGTGTTTTTTCTTTTCCTTAATGAGTCAGGGTAGACACTAATATTGTCCAGAAATAGACACTATCATATTTAATAGTGAATTTTCAAAATAAAATTCAAATTCAGAAGTCGATACTTACTTATCCCTATGACTCTATATATCCACCAGTGTATAGAGAGATCTTTGAAAAACATAGGATGGCCATTAATATTGCAATCTAGTGGTTAAAGAGTTGTACATACTCGAGTAATACATATAGTTATGAGATCTTAAATTCAATTTCCAGTAACCATATTTATTTTCCTTTTTACATATTATGTTTCTCTTTACACATTATTTTTTCTTTTTTTCTTTTCACATATTATGTTTCTCTTTTCACATATTATTTTTTCTTTTTAACATATGTATTTTCTAATTTCAGCCTCTGATTGCAACCAGATATGATTATGATGCTCCCTTGATGAATATGGTACTTCTGCTTAATTTCTATCCTTTTACTTTAGCAAATGAACTACATAATTTTATCGAATTTTAAATATTACATCGGGGTCATGACATGCAAAAAGCGGATCATACATTAAATTATAAGATGAAAAAAAGTACATAGGACTTTTTTCAAGAACAGGATTTCAAAGAGACGAAACAAAATCCACCAGAGGATTCTTATGTTATTCACATATATAGCAAATCAAAGCATCACACAAAAAACAAAAATATTATTTCACTTTATAACAATTATTATTAACTTGCACTACTCCAGCATCCTTGGCTCAGCCGCCTCATTAGAACCTAGCAAAGAACAACAAAAATATTGTTTCATTTCTCTTATTCTAAAAAAATAAAATTTTTTGATGAAAAATTCTAAAAAAAATAAAATTAACAACTCAATAGAGGCTTTTCAAGCTGTACCTTTCTCTTGGTGCAGATCACTTGCTACAGTAGTATTACCAGATCCATTACCTCCTCCGACCACTGACGCCGCGGCCCCGCGTATCTTCTCCACCATTTGCGTACCACCAGCCATTGTCTGAGCAGTGGCTCCACCAGCCATTGTCTGAGCTCTGGCCACCACCTCCTTCGCTTTCATCTCTTCCTTTCTCCTCTTCACGGCCTCTGATATCACCTCGCTCAAAGCCTCATCCTCCTCCCCCGGCTTCAGCTTCTCAGATATATACTCTTTTACCGACACCTTTTTATCTTGGCTAACTTCCCTGTTTGTTTCTGTATTGACTTCTTTTGTGGGGGGGGCACCTCGAATTTTCTGTGCCACTGCTGTACCGGCATTGGAAAGTGTACCGTATACTGTGGATGCCATGTTCTTACCATATTCTGCTGGAACAGTGGCCATCGATTCCCTGTTTGTTTCTGTATTGACTTCTTTTTTTTTATCTTGGCTAACTTCCCTGTTTGTTTCTGTATTGACTTCTTTTGTGGGGGGGGCACCTCGAATTTTCTGTACCACTGCTGTACCAGCATTGGAAAGTGTACCGTATACTGTGGATGCCATGTTCTTACCATATTCTGCTGGAGCAGTGGCCATCGATTTGAGTTTTTCGGTGTAGGTTACAGTGGTTTGATCGGTGGAGCCGGTAGGAGCTGATGGTTGAGTTTCTGGTTTGGGTTGGAGTTCGGGTTTGGGTTGGAGTTCGGGTTTGGGTTGGAGTTCGGGTTTGGGTTGGAGTTCGGGTTTGGGTTCGGGTTCATTTGAGACGGAAATGGCTCCAAATGATTGGATAACCGGTGTCATCCCAATTTCTTCTCCACCTGAATTGACACGCAAAAATTGTTTCTTTTAAAACTCCGGATGAAAGCTAAGATACTGCAATTTTTTTATTCGACAAATATGAAATAAAACCACCCCATTTCATCCACAAAGAATCCAGCTGAATTTTGAACCGGAGACCTCTCACATGAAAAACAATTAAGCATCTAAGATACCATAGTTTTCGAATTTTATGTTCACATGGTTGACACACTAGAATTCAGGTCTGGTCAAGACCATCTGGCAAGCCTGATCTGATTTCGTCTAAAATCCAGTAACCGAAATTGACTGGCTGGTTAGGTACCGTTACTGATCAGCACATATTCCTTCACCCAAATTTGGGCCCGGCATGAAACTAAAAATTGTCCTAAGCCAAGGTCCAATTAGGATCAACATTTCAGTCTGATTTGCATTGTTTTTGTTTGATAACAACAAATTATATTTTCGGCCTTTTTGGAACCAAAAACACCTTTTAACATAAATTCTCATTATTTGTATATTCAAAATGATATATATACCTATGGCTGGTGGATTTGTAGACTTTGGAGCAGCTGAATCCTCCTTCACACCTCCAATTGCATCCCCCAACCGCACTCTCTCTGCTTCAAACTTCTCAGCATCTCCTTTCGAGACCCTCTGGGGCTCCGAAGCTGCAATTGGTTTGCATTCAAAACACATAAATCAATCATAAATTATATCAAAACATATCTAACAAATACCAACAAATATATATATAGAAAAAAAATTACTCGGGGCACTGCTAAGATTCGGACTGTCATCCTCTTCGTACCCAGCATCGTCTACTTCCATGTCCTCTTCATCTGAGCTAGTATCGGACTGGCGATTCATGCCATCGTCTTGCTTCTTTTTGCCCATTTTGTTTTTTAACTTATTTACTTTATCTTTAACCTTGCGAATAACAGTCGGTTTCTCATCATGGTGCTTCTCTTCTATTACTACATAAAATTTTAGCACAACAAATAGATCACAAAAACTTAATCAAATTGAGATGATATCTCACAAGAAATTGCTTTCTGATTTGAATTGAATATTTACCATTACGGAGACCTGCACTATGCGGATCGACTTCATGGCCATGATGAGGTGCAACAGGCTGACTCTGCATGATTACTGGTAAAAAGAGAAAACAGAGAGAAATTGAACTAGGAATTAGAGGGGAGAATGATCAAGTGTTTATAATAACAAACAGAGATTGAATTTGGAATTAGAGGGGAGAATGATCAGTGTTTATAATAACAGCTGAGAAAGGAAAGGATAGAGCCGGGCTGCAGTCGGCTGCCAGCTCAATGGACACGTGGAGGTCGGTGGATCCAAGAAGGTCCGGGAAGAAGCGCGCGTGTCACTTCTTGGGAGGTGCGAAATTAAAATTATTACTTGTTTGAAAACAGGAATCAAAGCATATTTTTTTTATTGGAATGGGCCTGTACTTTTTAATTGAGGGCTATATACTCTGGGAAGAGATTTTTAACCCTTGCTAAAATTGGGCCTGTACTATTTTAATTGAGGCTATACTCTGGGAAGAGATATTTAACCCTTGCTAAAATTGGGCCTGTACTATTTTAATTGAGGGCTATACTCTGGGAAGAGATATTTAACCCTTGCTAAAATTGGGCCTGTACTATTTTAATTGAGGGCTATACTCTGGGAAGAGATATTTAACCCTTGCTAAAATTGGGCCTGTACTATTTTAATTGAGGGCTATACTCTGGGAAGAGATATTTAACCCTTGCTAAAATTGGGCCTGTACTATTTTAATTGAGGGCTACCAGTGTATCAGTGGTATCACTGTTGATAGAAATTTGATGTTTGTTTTGCTTGCTGTTTTATTATCTGTGTTAGTGAATGTAATAAGTTGAAGGTTGGTATGTTGAACATGTGATTATGAGGCGTTGATATCTGTTCAGTTTTGGTACTGGTACATTCTGGTAGCAGTTTTTTTTTTTTTTTTTGATGGGATTTGAATTTAGAGATATCAACGCCTGTACAGTTCCAAAAAATTTCCATTCAAAAACCGAGATTTTATACCTATCTTTATATTGTTAACTAGTAACTACTTAATTCCCATTTTGATAAATCATCATTTTAATTTTGCAAAAAGCAAATTCTTATTAAAAAAACAAATTTAAAAATCTAACAACAAGCTAAATTTATTTTGACAGTACTTAATATAATAATCTGTACACATTATTTACATAAAAACTTATTTTGACTTCCAAACATACCATCATGTGATTTTGGCAAAAAAAACATGTCCTAATTTTTTTTTTTTTCAAAAATAACACCAACATATTTACAATTTCGACCTTTATATCGTTACAAAACACTATACAACAATCCTCGGAGAAAATGCAGATTTCTTGCAAACAACAGCGCACAATTCACTAACTACACACTCATTCAATACTGTCAATCAGATTTAACTAATGCTTGAATTACACATACCTTTAGTAAAAGAAAAAAAAAGAAAAAAAAAACGCCAAAACATACATCAATCAAACTCCAGAGAAGAAAATCTAAAATCTACATATATGTTATTATTCTGCTATTAGCATTGCAAGTGCCTGAATTATCCACAAATCCAGTCTCTTGCCTATACAAAAAGACCTCAAAATCTATCTTATTAGCTAAAATAAAACCCAAACCAAATCAATTTGATTTTGTTTTTCTTCAATTCTTCATGGCATTTTTTAGTGATCTGATTGTCATTACCAGCTGCTGTCTCTCACCTTCTACCTCAGCAAATTTCAGGCTAACTTCAGAGTATCTCTCTTGCATCTCTTTCAATTCTTGTTCCATTAAATCATTTCTTTCTTTCAATGATACCATATCTTTTAGCAATTCCGTATATCCACGATCCTGAATACAACAATGATCATACCAGTTAGAGACTAGTTAGAAAATAACCTATTTTTGTTGTGTTACGAGAACTTCTAAAAAAAGAAAAAAAAAATGTTCTCACCTTATAGAAACCAGTTTTATAATTTTGAGGAGAATCCGTGCAGGTTGCATCGATCAACAACTTTTTCTATAAGAAATTACCAAAATTTATTAATCAAGGTAACTAGAAAAATTAAATTAAATATTGTAGTCAGGTTTGAGATAGTTCCTGTACTTACATTGAAATTGGAGAAGTTTCCATTTTCTGATTTCATCTCAGAAAGAGACTGCTCTAATTGACTACACTGATTTTTAAGAGACTCAATCTCGCCCCTTAGTTTACTGACACTCGTCTCCTTTTCATTTCGTATCTCTTCCATTGACACATTTGCTTCCTCTCTCAATGACTGAATTTCTTTCCGAAGCATCTCCACTTCCTCGATCTTACCTTGTAAATTCATTTCATGTTCTTCATTTATTGCCTTTAACTCATCCATTTCAGCTGACAATGCTTCTTCTTTCTCCTCGGCAACTCTTACCATTTCATCTCTCATTTTAATCATTTCCTCTCTCAAATCCTTCAATCTCGCCTCATCAATCTTCTTCTCATTTTGAAATTCTTGAGTTTTGTTCTTTAGTTGTTCCACCAATTCATCTATCTCCTTCGATTTGAAATCGACCAAATTTAATAACTGTTGTATTTTAACTTTGTACTGGCTATGTACCAATCCAAGCTCCTCTTTCTTTTTCTTCAATTGCTCTTCCATCTCCATCTTTTGAGCCCGTAACTCATTTGCTTCCCTCCTCGCCTCCAAAACCAACTTCTCATTAGAATCAAACATTGAAGTGACTTGCGTGTAAAGAGTTTTAAACTCTTCCTGAAGCCTCTCTGCTGTCTCACTATTACTCCATCTTGCTTTTCTCAGTGTCTCTTCCGCTTTTACAGCACGTTTCTCTTGCTCAACTTTTTTATCCATTAAATTCGCCATCTCCATTTCAAAAGCTTCATTTTGTTCCTTAATTTCTCCCTCCAAACGCTCAACTTGTGACTCGAGTTCACTTATCATGGCCAAGTGAGAAGAGCACTCATATTGCATTCGCAACTGTTCCCGCAATTGAGTCTGTTCAAGTTTGTTTGTTATATCATGGTTTTCTTGTTTCACAATCTCATAGTCTAGTGCCAATTGCTCCATTTGCATTTCCATATCTTCTCGGTCTTTCTTATACAACTCAAGCACACTACTCAACTCAATGATTTTCTTCTCCAGTGCATTCGTCACCTTTGATCCTCCATTCTCTTTTTTTAACACATCCAGCGTACAATGCTCGTCGTCTCCATTCCGGTCAGAGCTTGTCACTATAATTTGACTTGTATCGGCTTTTAAGCACAATATTTCTCGATTTCTCTCCTCTACCATCTCCTCGAGATCTCTTATTTCAAGAAGTAACTCTGAATTTGACTCTTGCAGATTTTGCGATTGCAATCTCAAACTCGAATTTATACTCCTCTCGGCATTCAAATCTCTCTTTATCTCTTCTACTGTAACCCATGGATCCTCTCCCTGAACCTCCGATTTGTTCCCATTATACCCCTTAATGTCACCTCTCCTTTTCAACTCTTCACATTCTCTCTTAAATCCATCCTTCTCCTCTTTCAAAATACTCATCTCCTTGAACAGATCTTGGGCCCGCCGGCTCTCCTTGACAATCTGCTTTCGCAGAGTCTGTAACTCAAGCTCTGACAAGTCAACCTTCCGTGAAAGTGTAACAACCTCTCCACGCAATTTTTCAATATTTTCTTCTGAATCCTGGGACCCAGCAGCCTCGCCAGAGTTACTGGTCGAGCCGTCCGTACTGGCCGACCAGTCACCAGAGCTCGTCAGTAGTTTCTGAGGAGTTTCTATCTGGCTTAGTGGAGAGATGTAACTGGTGCTGTGCATGGTGCTGTTTTCTCTCCCCCTTGGAGTGAAAGCAAACCTTTCTGAGCTGTTATTGTCGGATTCATATGCTGATATCACGTCAAAGCTGTGGGATTTTTCGAGGTTTGATTCAGTGGGGTCGGTGTTCAGAGTTAGATTTCGGATGGATGCGAGTTTCACGGAAGATGTCTTGTTGGTTACAACAGATCCATCCTGATAAAATGTAGATGGAGTTATTGAATTAGCCAGTACTGAGTCAATGAAATCATTATTTGATCTACTTGGTAATGTTTCCTGTTTAAAAGCGAAACATGCATAATATAAAGGATTGCCAAATATATACTAAAGACAAATTGGTTCCTAGGCCGTGGTGCAACCAATTGGTTTTCCGATTTTCAAAGTCCAAATGGTCGATCCAAACCGTTAGATGTGATCTCTATATTAAAATGTGTTTGGAGACCAAATTTATATTTTTTGAAATTTTTTTACTATTTATTAAGCCAGTTTTAAAATCACTGATTTTAATAAACAGTAAACAATTTCTGGATCATTGAAAACATCGATTTTAAAACTGGCTTAATAAATAGTAAAAATATTCCAAAAAATGTAAAATTTGGTCTCCAAGCACATACTAATACAGATTGAATGTTGCACGGTTTGGCTCGACTGTTTGAACTTTGAAAATGTAAAAACCGAAATGTTTGTTCCACGGCCTAGGAACAAACTTTTTGATATTAGCCAACCTCTACACACACACACACACACACACACACACACTTTACGAGTGAGGCTATGGTAATATGCATATTACAGATCGACGTGTGTTATGGATCCATGTCCCTATTTTCAAAGTTCAAACAGTCGATCTAAACCGTTCAACATGATCTCCATATAAAAATGTACTTGCAAACCAAATTTTACCTTTTTTAGAATTTTTTTTTGTTAAAAGTTAGATAGGTAGAAAACCATTGCTTTTGGATGGTCCAGAATTTTCAAATCTTCTAAGCAAATAGTAAAAAAAATTCTAAAAAATGTAAAATTCGGTCTTAGTCTCCAAGTATATTTTTCCATATGAATATATGTTGAGCGGTTCAGATCAACTGTTTGGACTTTGAATACAAAGAAATGATACCATTGCACGGGCCGATGTGCGCATGGCAAAGTACTATAACCACACTCATATACTATACTTTAAAATCAAATGATTAATCGAAATAATCAAATTATATTTTTGTCATGCTAATAATAAAAATATGAATAAAAGGCAGTAGTACTTTAGAGTCGATTCCATTTCTAGCCTTCTCAGCATCTTCTTCATCAAACTTGCTCAGCTGGCTCTGCAATGTTATCCTTCGTGATTTTACTGACATTTCTCCATTTTCATTCACCTCACTAATTAATATAAAAAATGAAGCATTAATAAAACATACACACACACATATATATAAATATAATAAGATGCTTAACAGTATACAATAAATCAAATTTAGTCATTTATCTCACCTTCCTTCATCGTCACCAACCATTCGCTGTATGGTGACCTGTCACAATAACACACAGATTTAATAGATATTAACATTTCCAACAAACATATGTCATTTTCAGGTTTGAAAGAGTATCAAATTTTTCCATAATTTCTCAGTTCTGAGTGATTCTGGATGTATGAAAAAGAAAACTGGCATTATATAAATAGAGTCATTTATGGCTGTGCATTAGCATTTACTATGTGGTGTGAAAAGTTTGGTAGGAATCCTGTGAGCTAGAGAAATTAAAACATTTAACCATAGTTGCATTTAAGACCTTATAAATCTGCTATTTACAATGAGACCCATTAATTTATGGGGTTGACTATGCATTTTGGCAGTAAGTTAAAAAATGTAAAATGCTGAAAATACAAGGTTAGATTTGAGAAACTCACATGCAAAACCGCTCCAGTATTTCCCTTGAGAGGTAGAGTTACAGTAGAGGCTTTGAATGCCTCAGCATAGTCTCCCAAATTAACACTGGCTTCTCCCAAGATCCCACCTTTGTTTGACCCCTTCAAATTCAAAAAAACTAAAATAATTTACTTTCATGTGAAATAAAAACAGTAAAAAAAATGTTACTGCAAAAATTTCTTACAGGGGCTGAAATTAGGAACTGATAAATCTTATCATGAACTTTCCCTGTTTTTGAATCAAGACTGAGCTTAGCCATCTCATAAACCGCATTCCACCGGCACGATCCATCGGTAACCGTCTCTTTATCTGATCGGACGGTCGGTCGACCGACATCTGTCGGGATTAGTACCACCATCAGTGTATCCCATCCTGCTTTTGGTATCTACAATGTAATTCAAGTTACAAAATTTTCTTCTTTCTTTTCTTTTTATTTTTTGAGGGTTTTTTGTACCTGGGAAACTTGGAAATGGAGCTTAAACGCAGCCTTGATTCTGTTCTTCTCGCTCCGCCATCTACCTGATTTGAACATCTTTTTGGAGTATATCAAGTCAATTCAAACCTATCTCATCTCTTTCGAGTGCCGGGGCCCACCCGTCAGACTCCTCCGGCACAATGTGGGTGCTTTCACTGCATGCCTCTTCTACAACAGAGGCAGCAATCTTCACCAAGGATCAATTAGAGAGTAGAGTAGTGGAAGTAGTTGAATCCCAGTTGTTGATGCACTCAGAGAGAGAGAGTTTAACAGGGGGAATAAGGTGGCTGGAGGAAGAGTGGGAAGAGAACAACAACCGAACAAGCCAGTAGGCAGTAGATCTGAGTGAACTAGTTGTTCTCTTTCTTTCTCTCTCTCTCTCTCTCTCTCTGTGTCTTGACCTTTTTTTTCCTCTTTTTCTTTTAGTTTTTTCTCCTTTTTTATGGATTGGTAAGAGAGGAGAGGGAATAAATTATTACAAAGTTGAAAATTTAAGAAGCTTCTGTGTGATAAAAAAAATTAAAAGCAATTATTCGGACTATACGGAAGTTGGGAAAGAAGAAAAAGAGCGGTGATGTAGGAGAGAAAGATAGCAACGTTTATCAGCTGAACTACGGTAGATTGCTATCAGATGTCAGAGAAATTGATAACTAGTTGCAACAAATCAACACCTAGCTTTATCTCCAATTTCTTAAGAATATTCTAGAGGTCCTTACTAGAAACGTATATATGAGATTGGCTAATATCAAAATGTTTGTTCCTAGACCGTGAAACAAACAATTGGTTTTTTACCTTTTCAAGCCCCAAACAGTCAATTCAAACCATTCAACATTCAAACTATATCAAAATGTGCTTGAAGATCAAATTTTACATTTTTTTTGGATTTTTTACTATTTATTAAGTCAGTTTTAAAATCGTTGTTTTCAATGATCCAGAAATTTTTCACTGTTTATTAAAATCAGTTATTTTAAAACTGGCTTAATAAATAGTAAAAGTTCTAAAAAATAAAATTTGGTTTCCAAGCACATTTTAATATAGAGGTCACATCTAACGGTTTGAATTGACCGTTTGGACTTTGAAAATTGGAAAACCAATTAGTTGCACCACGGCTCTGCAACAAACATTTTGATTATAGCCAATCTCATAAATACATATATACATTATAGAAAAGTGCAAATGCTAAAAACAAATACATTATAGATGCAATGCTCAGAGAACAAATGGGTTTCTTTGTTGAATGATAATATAAATTCAAAAGTGTTATTATAAATGAAAAGAAAACAAATATACAAGCATTGTAATTCATATATTCCTTGTTTTCTGATTGTCAATATCATAGCTAAAGTTACATACTTATACATTCATTTTTTTGGGATACATTTGATTTTTTTGGTGCATACCTTTATACTTAAAATTTAATAACTAGAATTTAGTAAATAACAAAAAGTTTCTTTTATAATCCATTACCTCATTTATGATATATTAACTATTGCTTAAAGGGAGATTAATTACATATTTCTAACATTCATTAAATTTTGAAATGTTATAATCTAGTGAATTAACTAGTAGAAGATCTATCATGTAATTTTAAGATTTTTAGTCTAAAATTCAAATTACAAAACGATACAGTACATATCCAACAAGTACAATATTATATAGGATGTGATCACTTGATAATGAAATTGCTTGAAGATCTCAATAAGCTTTTTATGTCTTTATATAAATAGTTTACCTGTCAAATGTTATGCAGTTAGAATATCGTTTGATAACAAATCTATGGTTGATAAATAGTTAAAATATTTAGTTTGTTAATAAATTATAAAACAACATCAAATCACATTATTGGAATATATCATGTAAAAACTTTCAAAAGAAATAAAATTCAATTATTTTTAACATACATAATTAAAATTTTAAAATTCTAAGTATGACACTATGACTAAATATCTCTATGGATTATTTAAGATTAAATATAAATAATCAAACTCATTTAAACGAAACTAAGTACTGGATGTTAAAAAAAAAGTGAAGTTGTGCTACGGAAAATGAAACAAGCACCGAAACAGTGCATCCAATGCCGACATTTTTATTAATATCCAAAGTTTAATACAAATTATTAATTATACCCAGAATTCGATCCAATATCGAAAAATGCCCAAGCCGGTCAGAAATGGCCGGCTTAGGTACCAGAGTAAACCGGCCATTTTCTGGCCGGCTTACTCCATTTTTTTTTATTTTTTTTAGAGAGAGCGAGACACTATGAAGATCAAAATATTGAAATCTAACTCTGAAAATTTGAAATTTTTGTTTAAATTATTTGTTATATTACTTCTTTTGATGTATAATTAGCATATTTATACTAAAATACGATAGATTAATTGAAATTATGTTGAATTACACTATATTACAATAAATTATGTTCAATTATACTAAATTACGTTAAATTACAATAACTTCGCTAATTATGCTGAAATACGATAAATTACGCTAAACTACACAAAATTACGCTATAGTAGACTGATTTTGCTCATCTTTCATGAATCATAAAAAATAGTAAAAAAATTTCAAAAATAGTAAAAATTGGTATTCTACAAGTTCATTATGTAACTAATTTACTGAGCTATTTGGATTGAATAATAGAAATGAAAATCTTAATCGGAAACTTCACTCAAGTTTTGAGGCTCTTCCCTTTATTTTTTGGCGATTCTGAATTTTGGAATCTGGCATTGCTAGCACGGACGCATGCGTATTTTCGCAAGCTTTTCGAAAAGTGGTCATTTGCTGAAATCGGACACTCGAGCGCCGTTTTATGACCGTTTGAAGTTTCATCATCATTTTTCGCATTTTCAGTGAAGATATCGTCACTATTCATTTGTAATTTAGCGTAATTTACCGTATTTTTGCGTAATTTAATGTAATTTAGCGTAATTTAACATAATTTCAATTAATCTATCGTATTTTAGTATAAAAATGCTAATTATACATCAAAAGAAGTAATATAACAAATAATTTAAACAAAAAATTCAAATTTTCAGAGTTAGATTTCAATATTTTGATCTTTATAGTGTCTCTCTCTAAAAAAAAAAATGGAGTAAGCCGGCCATTTTCTGGCCGGCTTGGGCATTTTTCAATATTGAGTCGAATTCTGGGCATAATTAATAATTTGTATTAAACTTTGGATATTAATAAAAATGTCGGCATCCAATGTGTTCCACCCTTTTACTGCTACAGTTGAGCTTATTTTTGGAAATTCAGGATGTTAGGTGCTTGTTTTTTAAAAATAAATTTGTTCTTCTCTATTAAAAAAAATATATCCATATCTAGAGTTCATAGTCACAAGATTCGTGAATTATTCGCAACTAATTTGTTTTTTTGTGATAACGAATCAAACGCCGAATTATTCGGTTGACCGAACTTTGACCGAATTATTCCCGAATAATTCGCGAATTTTACGAACTTTTTCCAAATTTTTCTCATAACATTTTTTTGAGTTTTTTTTTTTTGCTTTCTTGTAGGACTGAGATCTCTGATCCGGATAATTCCAAATCAATCCCGAATTATACCCGAATTATTTCCGAATCACGAATTTTTAACCTCGTCGAACCGTATCCCAATAATTCATTTGTTACTACGCTAGAGTCTACTGTAGATCCGCCTCTATTTATTATGGAGTTGAAATATTGTCACTGATTTTTTTTGTTTAATTCTACTTCTATTACACTACTTGTATGCATATTAAAATACATTTACTGGAAGAGTGAACCATCCTGGGAAACTATTTGAAGTTGCTCGAAGTTTACTCGAGAAAATTACGTAGGTCTTGCAATGCATCCGTACGATTGAACCAAGGGTTGCTTTAAACTGAGTTGCTATGTCAGTAATCGTTTGTAGAAAATGCGTACAGGTGGTAGGTCGATGAGTCTAACAGCACCCGCCTAGATATCGTTTCCAGGCTGTGGTCACCTCCATTTATAATAAAAAGGAGGCGTCCGTTTCGCATCCTTTTATCTCAAGTTCTCCAACTATATTATCGATTGTGTTCATCCATTAAACTGAGAACATAATATATTCTTATCCAATAAAATTACAAGGATAAGAATCGTATAACAGTACTTTATTTTTTGTTTTAAAAAATTAATCATTTGAGAATCATTAATTTAAACAATTAGAAATTTTATGAAATTAAATTAAATTTAAAATCTAACATCATTGGCACGATCCATATTCTGCACATATCATGTCTATAAAAAAAATTCACTAGATTTAGTGTATGTTTCACCTTACATCACGTGAATTGAAATTCAGTTATTGAAATTAATCATCCTTAATGCATTATTAATAATACTTAAATTGATGAAATTTAATTTTTAGGCTATTTATATGTCCAATAACATATCTATGAATTTACTTATTAATATTTATCTTAATTTCAATTAATTTGAATATTCATTTTCAAGATTATGTGATACTCCTCCTTATATATTTGTTAGATTATAATCCACACTAGAAAATTTGTTTGCCTATCTTATGGACAAAATGAATGATAAACCCAGCTCCTAATATTATAAATCTTGAATTTAAATTCAAATATCCCAGTAAATTCATATAAGAATACATGTTGTATAACTGAGGCGCTCCGTTTCAAATTGGAACTGGAGAGGATCTAACCCGGAGGCATGAGACGGTGAGGAAATCAATGTTGGGTCCAAGGGTATACTGGGGATTCACAAATTCTATGTCAGAAAAATAAGAAAAAAGAAATATGATGAGCAAATGCTTCCACCTAGGCCAGCGTGGGAGTTGGCTTTTATACATGTGGATTTGGTCCCTCTTTTTTTTTTTTAAATTTTCTTGTACTAAATCTACATATTTTGATTTGAGTGAGGTACGGTACTATGCATAACACGGATCGGGTCCGTGCTACGGTTCAATATTTGAGTTTTCAAAATTATAACGGTCGATCCAAACCGTTCAACATAATTATAAAATGAATATGTAGTTGCAAACCAAATTTTATATTTTTTCAATTTTTTTTTACTATTTTTTTAGATAGGTAGAAAACCACTGTTTTTGGATGGTCCAGAATTTTCAGATCAAGTGATTTTCTACCTATCTAAAAAAATAGTAAACAAATTCGAAAAAATATAAAATTTGGTTTGCAAGTACATATTCATTTTATAATCACATTGAACGGTTCGGATCGACCGTTAGAATTCTGAAAACTCAAATATTGAGCCGTAGCACGGACCCAATTGTGCTATGCATAGTACCGTAGCCTCACCCTCCCCTTTAGCAACAACATTAAAAGAATAATTATGATCATTAAAGCTCATTAATTATTTCTGCTTTGACTAATCATATTTATCTTTTAAGAACACAGCTCAAAAGCCATGCATTGTTTTCAAAGGGGACCGCTTCTTTTCTTTTGGATAATATTTTTTTTAATAAAGATACCAATCACAAGTATTGTGTAATTTCATTTTATGAGGAGGAATAATAGTATAATTTTGTGTAAAAATCAAATTTTTTAAAAGGCTAAACTATGACAAAATACCAAAGCCAGTTTTCAAATGGATATAGGAATCCTTTGACATTTTGAAATCTATATTACCAACATTCTTCATTCAGTTCAAGTATATTTAAATTCATTTTCTTGTAAACATGGTATTACTTAATTTAAATACTAGAAGAAGAAAAAATCATAGATCATAAGTTATTGAGTATACTACTGTAACCATCTATCTTACATTAGGATATATTTATTGATTAATTGTTTCTTAATTATCATGATCGATTAAAGTACATCTTAGCTCAAAAAAAAATATCGTCTCAAAAACCTTTTTTTTTTTGTGAAATGAGTAATGGGGTCAAGGCAACCAAATTTTTTTATTTTAACATTTGTAACAAAGAATTTTCCACATCTGACTTTTGAACCCATGACCTTCTCACATAAGAAATATGTGCATTTGCCACTAGATCAAAGACTGGTTCTTTCAAAAACCTTATAATACACAAATAAAAATAAGATAATATCTCAGATATATCAAAAGTTAATCATCATTACTATCATAATGTCCCACAACAGAAGTTTATTCATGATGGCATTGCAACAAGGGTTTTTAATGAGATTGAACAACACATGATCAATTAAACTAAAGAGAGTATAATAATCTAACTCCAAGTTGATGCTTGATGGATGTAAGCAAGTCATCATGAAAAAAAACACAAAAATAGTGGATTAAATTTTGAAGCTCTCATCATAATAGTTCATTCATTGTAGCATATTTAGTATTTCTCAGAGAATTATCATTAAGTAGTTTAATAATATTCTATCGTTGGCTTTTAATTAAGAAACTTATTTTCTTATGTAATACGGAATGCATGTAATTGATCATTAATTTTAATATTAAATTCATACGTAAAATAATTATGTGTTATATTGTCAATTTTATGTTTAATTAAAGCGTTAATTATGATTTGTACTATATTGAATGTTAATGTGTCATACAGGATGCCGACCTAGAATTCTAGACGTAATTTTTTTATATTAATTATATTGGATTAAAAAAATTAACAGATCCAAAATACTTTTTGAGTCAAGAAAATAATTTAGAGTTTAAGTCAAGAAAATGGAATTATGATGAATTATGTCAAAAAAATTAACAGATCGTTTAAGTCAAGAAAATAATTTTTGACAGAGCAAAATAATGATGAATTATGTGATATTTTCGACAGATCAAATCAACTGCAATTGCTTGTGAATGTGATGAATAAGTACTTTATACTTTTTTAAATTAGAAATCACAAAGGAATAAAGGATGAGTGAGCCTATGGTGCTATGCATAGCACGGATGGCTAGTGTACCACGGCTCAATATGGTATTTTTTAAAATTCTAACGGTCGATCCAACCGTTCAATGTGATAACCATATGAATATGTACTTGCAAACTAAATTTTCTATTTTTTCGAATTTTTTTACTATTATTTTAGATAGGTAGAAAAATCAGTGTTTTCTGAAAATTTTGGACCATTAAAATTCTACCTATCTAAAAAATTAGTAAAAAAATTCGAAAAAATATAAAATTTAGTTTGCAAGTACATATTCATATGGTTATCACATTGAACGGTTGGATCGACCATTAGAATTTTGAAAAGTACCATATTGAGTCGTAGTACACTAGCCATCCGTGCTATGCATAGCACCATAGGCTCACTCATAAAGGATAAGGCTCTTGATTCTTTTCACACAATTTTGTCTCACTTAAACAATCTAGGCATTTAAAAAAGGTGTTTTAATTATTATGACTCATGATCAATGGATTACCATAATACCATTGTCAACTTGGTATATTTTGAAATCTCAGTCGTTTCAGCGCTCACGAAACGAAAACATACCGAAATTTTGAGTTTACACTTCAAATGTAGCTAATTCGTAAGGTGAATTTTCCTGAATTAAATGGAATCCAAACAGACCAATTTTTTTTTATTTTAGAAATACAAAAATTGAACTATTGAAAATCAAATGGATTATTTTTTTCATCTCATGGAAGGACCAAACTTCGGAGTATTTATATGGACCAAATGAATGGTTCGGTCCGTATAGTTTCCGTATATTGTTGTGAACTAGGCTATAAAAATTCCGAAAACTATAGGGATTGGACCATTTATTCGGTCCCTATAGAAGCTGTCAAAATAGAGTCCTCTTAAATTTGTAGAAATTTAAGGAACCGAATCAATAACTCAATCCGTTTAATTTTTCAAACAATGTGACTGCTGGTATGTAATTGTGAAAACCAAAAAGAACTGCATTAGTAGTTCGTCTATTTCTTCTCTCCCCCACAGGGACCTTTCTATGTATAAAAAAAAAACTGCATTAGTAGTTCGGCTATTTTTTTCAAACAACGTGGCCCTTTCTATGTATAAAAAAAATCAATACTTTTCTGATAATCTATCTTTTACATTTCTAATAGTAAAAAAAATTGCAAACTAATTACATAAAATGAACTGGTATTCAATTAGTCGATATTTGAAATTAGAACTCCCAAAAAAAAATGAACTCTCCGGTAAATTGTCGTTCCGGTTTACCATTTACGGTAATAATAGCATTCCAATTTGAGCTACTTTCGTGTTTAGCACAGGAAAACTAGTGGAGGAGAACGGAGTACGTCCGATGCCCATCGGACCTACTTTTAGGTTCAACGCCACTCTGACCGTCCGATCTAGTACAAGATTTGTGCGCACGAAAATTGAAACATACACGCACGGGGTTTAAAACATTTCGCACGAATCTAAAAGCAAATCGATGGTGATTAAACCCATCGAACCGAGGTAGGTCCGATGCCCATCGGACCTACTCTCAAGTCCTAGTGGGAGCAGCTTAGTGGGTTCGATGGGCTGTAGGACCGTCCGATCTGCTTTAAGATTAACTCCAGAACTTTCGCAGCTTCTTTAATTTATGTGCACACGGATCTTGAAGCAGATCGGACGGTCCTACAGCCCATCGAACCCACTTTGGGTCCGATGGGCATCGGACCCAAGCTGCTCCCCTTCCCTTGACGCCATTTAATAATAACTTCAATACTTAGATGCTAACAAAAAAAAAAAAAAAAAAAAACTAGGGCTGACTTTTAGACATAGATGCCTCGAGTTTGGAAACAATCAGCAGTGGAATAGTGTATATATATTATTATCCTGTTGTCCCCTTTGCTCAAGTTATCAAACAGGAGAACGGAGTGCGATGCCCATCGGACTTACTTTTAGATTTATCGATCATGATGACCGTCTGATTTAATTTAAGATTTGTGCGCACGGAAATTAAAACATACACCCACGGAATTTAAAGCATTATACTCGAATCTTAAAGCAAATAGACGGTGATTAAACCCATCGAACCAGAGTAGGTCCGATGTCCATCAGACCTACTCTCAAATGATCAAGCAAGGGTTAGTGGATTTTTTTTTATAAACTATAATTAAAAAAATATTTAGAAAACCAACATGATTATTTTATTTTATTTTTTTACAAAACTATAAGAACCGAAATGTCATTTTGGTCCGCTATTTTTCCGGACTAAAATGGCATTTCGGTCCCTACTAGTTTCACAACTTTCAGCTCAAACGTGTGTAGTAATTGGTGTAACATCCACGACCGAGATGCCATTTCGGTCCAGCCTTTTTTTATTCGGACTTTTTTTTTACTACGTTAAGGCTATCGAATTTGGAAAAAAAATTGACCTGGACCGAAATGTCATTTCGGTCCGGTCCCCTTTATGGATTTTCTGTAGCGGTTGATCTGAAAAGCTGTGAAATTAGTAAGGACCGAAATGCCATTTTGGTTCAGGAAAAAAAAATAGCGGACCGAAATGACATTTCGGTTCTTATGGTTTTAAAAAAAAAAAAAGTAATCATGTTAGTTTTCTAATTTTTTTTAATTATGGTTTATAAAAAAATCCGGGGTTAGCTACCAGAATTTTTTACTTATAAAAAAATAATTATAAATATTATAGAAAAATGATAAATGACAATGGTATTTCGATACTATAGAAAAAATCAAATTAATGATTCAGATTTTTTTTTTTTTAACTTTTGAATGAATATAAACCATGATTTCGATTTTTTTGATGTACCGCTTCGCATGTCATACCACAAAAAATTCTTCCTATGTATCAAAATTGTGTGAAGGTATGCAACTGATGGTTTTTTTTTTTTATATATTTGGGTTACTTTGGGAGTTTCTGTGTAAATTATGTGATGCTCTGGAGACCTACTGGTTATACAGTACAATAAGAATTATGAGCTGCTCTGAAACATTCTGGATTTATTTTACTTTTGGGAGCTTATATGTAATCATGCGAAGGTCTTCAACTATTGGGTATTTTATGTATTTTGGTTAATTTTGGGAGCTCCTATGCATATATGTGTGCTCTGGAAACATGCTGGTTTTTCTAATTAACTGAAGGTTTCATGCAAAATCAATCTCGCGTCTTGTTGTGATTGATACTACCCAGGTTATGAGTGTGTTGAGTAGATATATGCATGATCCCAATAGCAGCCTATGGAGGCAGTTCGTAAAATTCTCAGATATATTAAAGGAAGTCTGGAAAAGGGGTTATGGTTTAGGAGTTTTGGACATCTTAGAGTTGTATGCTACTCAGCTACTGTCATGTTGATTGGGCAGGTTGTACGGATGATCGAAGGACCACTACAGGCTATTGTGTATTTGTTGAAGGCAATCTGGTATCTGGCCTAACGAAGCAAGATGCGTGGCTAGGTCTACAGCTGAGGTTGAGTACAGGGCTATGGCAGCAGTTTGTGCGAGTTGATGTGGGTGAGAAGCATGTTGTATGAGTTGCG